>QRFJ01006065.1:55000-75943 GCA_006176705.1 Cocos nucifera | reverse complement strand
AACAAAAATTACTTAAGAAAATAGCATCGAAAAAAGATTACTATATTTGTTTGGTGCTAATTTTATATTAGGATATTGTCAAATTTCTAACAATTCTTTTAAATAGACAATTTAGATAATAATTTTTTAATCAATTTATCGGCCCTTTTGGCTCAGTTGCATAAATATTATCAATATTGACTATTATGAATATTAAAATATATTTATATGAGTTAATATATTTTTTTGAATTAATTATATATATAGATTAGAAAATATATTTTTTATTATAAATAAATTTTAGTATATTTTGATTTATAAATAAATATATTAATTATTAAAAAATTCTATATTATATTTATTAATAATTATAAATATTTATTGATAGATAATTTAAAAATAATATTTATTAATAAATATTATTAATTAATCTATTAATATATATTATATATTATTTATATAAAACTTGAGAGCAAAAAAAATAAGGCCTTATATCTATTAAGAGTATAATAGGTACTTTATATAGTTTTTTCAGAAAAGTGGATATTCAACCAAACATTTCCATGATTAACCAAATATGCCAAAATCATATTCCCAAAATACCGAGAAGTTACTTTCTAAAAAGAAAAGTTCTTTCTACAAACCAAACAGAGTCCTTAGCCTTCCTTGTTACAAAGCAGGCACCTTTGTCCAAAATTGCTTTTTCTAAGGGTCAGTGCTAGGCTGAGAGTTAGTCACTTGTAACTCCCAAAAGTTTGGATAAAGCATACTCCAATTCACAAAGCCAAACCTATAATTTTGGGACAAGGCATTTGGGTGAAGATATGAATATCTTTCTTCCACTTATATCTTCTTACTAAAATCACCAACAGCCAAACATTTACTTCACTGTTCCTTGGCCACCCACTTGTAAAGTTTATTTCCTCTATCTTTAATCAGAGGAACGTTTGTATCTTTCAGTCAACAGGATTACTTGACTAAATTATTAAGTACAGATAACAGTGTAATATTTGAAAGATATGACTCAACATGTCTCAGTCTGTAACAATACCTCCTGTAGCAATTCTAGTTTGCAATTTTTTCCTATACACTCATCTATACGTTCATTTCCTTTGGGATCTCATTCCTCACTCATGCATTTGACCGGCCATATAACAAGAAAAAGTCTAACAGGGCAAGCCTTTTTGCAGTCAGACAGTTCAAACAAACCTGATATTGACGGTCTTGGAATACTCTTTCAGTGGTGCTTGTGTTTTCTTCCACTGTCTCCTTCATTTGAATTGCATTTACCTGGTAACATGACATGTTAGCTCTAGCTGCATGCTTGAAATTCCATAATACTGATTTGAACAGAGGAGAGCTTACCTTTATACGGTAGAGAGGAGCACTGAATTCTTCATTGAACACAAATGTGTCATCATCCTCTACTTCTCTTCCTTTCGGGATCTGAAACATGCACAGCATTTGAATAAAACAATTGGACCAACAGGATGGAACAAGTATGAAAGAAGGCATGCACCTTTTGGAGAACTCGGACTTTGCCACATGCAAGTGACTGCAGAGTCCTCCTAAGCTCTTTATCATCAATGCCGGTTGAGTCTTTAATATCTTGAAAACTGAGCTTTTGAGCATCATTGAACAGCATTAATACAACAGTCTGGAACAAGCATGAAGTCATACAAAGCTGAGAAGCAGGTCAAACTAGAGAAATAGTGGAATTGAGCAGAGATCGAAGGCATACTCACCTGGAATAATGACACCGCCAATTCTTTTTTACCCTTCGGAAATTCTGCTTTTAAAACACAGTGACCTAATGAATTTTGCCACATCAAGCGCCTCCCACTGTGCTTACTCAAATAGAACTCTTTAAATATATCCTATAATGGTGCAAAACAAAAAAGAATCAGAAATAACTTTCAAAGAAGAAAGATAAAAGAATGAAGCAATGATTCATAGCACACATCGTATGTGACCTAACCTGATAAACATTCAGTTCATGTGGAAGTCGAACATCCATAGGAGGATATGTTGGCCAATACCTGCAGAGCACCAGGGAAAAGAAAAAGAAATTTCACAAAATTAGAAATCGGAGTCAGCTATAAGAATAACACATCTCAAATATCAAGACCTAAATCATATGACAGACATTAAATGAATGGCACCCACCCGGTCGTTAGGACATGGACACTCATTTCAATACCAGTTGGAAGTTTTGTCCTGGCTTGGGATGACTGCTTAAAGGAATCATTAATCTCTTTCGATAACTCAATGTCCTGAGAATATATCAGCATGAAACTATTAAAAAACATTCAAAAGATCATGATCAGACAGCATACTCATCTAATTGTAAGCACAGATAATTGATAAATAATTTATAAATAACAACCGATTGGCCAATAATTTCCTTGAAGCTGCCCGCCATAACACACCAAGAATAAAGAAACTACTTGAAACCGTACAGGATATGTGACAGCATGTTAAGATGGATTTCTCTGCCATGCAGTGCTTTCAAGCTTTATACTGATGCTTATGTCTCCCAATCTTCTGTATATAGAGAACCATTAAGGGATAGTGACAGATACCTTTTATGGGTATTCTCTGCTATTTATCCTACAAAAGCATAAACATACTTCAACATCAAGGCCTCCTTCACAGTCTCAAACTGGTAGAAAAATGAAAGGTTACATGGAAAAGAACTTGTGATCGAAAGGGATCCTAAAAATCTGCACCCATTGAATCAACAAGGTCTCTAACTCCTTGGCCATTCATTACCCTCTTCCTCAAGCATGGAGTATTCAGGGAGAAAAGCAAAAATTAATTTGTGCAACATGCAAGAGATGGAAATATAGCTGTTGACCTGCAAGCAAGGTCATGTCCTCATCTACTAATGGATATTATGTGGTCCATGGCATCAAATGACTTTCAGATACTTCTCAAGGCTTATTTGACATTGTATACACTGAAAATCGAATAATAGTAATAGGAACTGACAAAGGTCTATCAAACAAGAAAGGAGTTGCCATGAATGCCAGATAGATCAAAGGAAACTGTACATCAAGCTGTGTAACAGAAAGAAGTTTTACTTTACCTGTCAAAAAATACAAGTCATGGCATCCTTTAATGACTATAAGGGGTTTTGTGAGCAATAAATGTGCTAAGACATGCTATATCTATTGTCTATGTAAAGCCAAATTACCTGATCAGCTGGTCCACAAACAGTTGTGCTGTATATATGTTCATATCATATACTCAGGTATATTATATAAGCATATGGTATGAACTATGAAGTGCTGCGGCCAATCATAATAACATAAACTGGTATCCACTTCCTATCTAGTGGATTCTTCCTTTAGCATCATTCCAATACTTGCTCTTCACACACACACACACACACACACATGCATATATATATATATATATATATATATATATATATATATATATATATATATATATATATATGAAGCACTCAAGTGTTTCCAAGAAAGTGCCCTATGTTATACCCTAGTGTTATTTCTGTGAATGATGCAAATCTAGATGATGGAAACTGCCATAAATCCAGCATAATGGCGATTTGATTGGGCTGTAGGAGGTCCAACTCAATAAAAGACATAAAAAGCCAAAACAATATTTTAATACAGACCACACCAAGAAACATTGGAGAAGTGGCATTTTCTCAATGTAAGAAAGGGGATTCAGCCAAAAAATATCTCAACAACAAATAAATCTGCGAGAGTTCCCCTCCAATTGGTTTCAGTAATTGGATGCATTAGAGTTTAAAAATACATAAGTATCTTCAATTAGTGATGGACATCGCCATTATTTAATTAATGTAATAATGATTTATATGGGCACTGCACAAATAAAGCTCTCCTATCTTAATTAAAAAACAAAAATAACATTTGGTAAGCCTAATTGAACACTTTAGTCAAAGGCTTGTTGCCATAGCTAAGAAAAAATTGAAATATTTTTGCAGAAGATAATGAGTAACTTCTTTTTTTTGGACTTGATGGACATCTTTTCCAGTTTAGGTTACTTATGCCTGAGGATTCATCTGCAACCTTGGTTTCTACTGTTTTCATCTTTTTTCTCCCTCTCTCTTCTGATCAAATTAGTATGAAAGAACACAAGATCCTTTGAGAAAAGTCTCATATAAAGACTTCTACTTCAGCATGTGAAAATATGTTGATCCTGATTGATTGAAGACTTCAGTACTATATAGACAGTGAATTTAGACTGAGTGCACTAGGATACACATTTATAAGGAATGCAGTAGAGCATCCATTATACTTTGCATATACTTTCAGGATGCCTCGATAAGATGCATCCTTTAGGCATATTAACAGAACCAAGAATATTTCTTTTTGACTTGAACAACGCGGTGGATAAAGTGTTACTTGGAATTAGGAATGCAAAAGATCATTTTCTCCTTTTTTTCTTCTATCAAATTTAGTTTAACAGTCACAATTGGTTTAGTTAATTAAGTCTAGGTATGATAGTCGTTGAGCGGTAGAAGAGATGAATTTTGAATTGGAAAAAAGTGTCTATTCTTCTGTCACTATTATTCTCTCTTTTCCTTTGAGGCTTGAGGTTTGCTCGGAATCATGGATTCACTGGTCTTAGCAGTCTAGTAATGTTTCATAGCCAGAGTGGTGTATAATCTGGCGTTACCTTCACATATCTACATTAAGGTCGGCTGTCTTAACCCGACCTGCCCAGTTCGGGGCGTACCGACCCATTCTAGGGAAAAACTAGGTCAAGATGCAGGTTCGGCTCGGAATAGGCCTCAAGCTGGCCTGAACTGACCTTTACTGAGCAGAATCATCTGGTTCTCCTTGGTACAACATGGTTCGGGTGGTTCACTACCTTCATAAACCCCTCGGGACCCAACCTTGAGTCGCTTTGCCTTCACATCACTCTCTCCCTCCCACTCACATTTGGCTAGGGTTAGATTTTTGACACCCCCCTCCAGTTGCTGCCACCTCCACCTCCAATGACAACCACAAGTACATGCTTCACCCTCTTTCTCTCTTTCCTCTCAGTCTCCTCTCCTAAAGACGATGACCCCAATGTCTTTGCCCCGCCACCCCCCCCCAAAAGATGACAATGAACCCAGCGACTTCATTGCACCCCTCCTCTCTTTCCCCTCGCTCTTAGCCTCTCTTCCAAAGAAAGTAACAACCCCAACGGCTTGGGACCCCTCTCTCTCTTCTCTCTTCCTCTCCCCCTCACTTTCCCTTCCCTAGTTCTAGTATAGTATGTACCAGTATGTCTTGGATTAGTATGGTATGTATCACTACCCTTCCGAACCAACTGCCAATTGGTACAACTGTCAATACTGGTTTGGCAAACCTTGCTCTACATACGTTATAGATATGAAAAATAGTTTGAGTAAAGGACCTCATCTACAAAAGATTCCATGATAGAAACCATCAAAACTAGCTGTCCTAATTTTCATTCAGGTAACAAAATATGTATCCAAGATATTGCTTGTATCTAGGTGCAATTACAAGGAGATTGTGTCACCTTTTACTAGCTAAATTGCGCAAACCACATAACTTAAATAACTCGATATGAGAATCGTTTGAAATTATTACATGCTTCCTTGCATATTATGCAATATCTAAAGCTTCCAAATTAAAATATTTTAAATTCCTGAAAGGAGCAGCCATAAGTCTCAAATTGATTGTTCAAATCTTTGAACACATTAGCACTTGAGCAAAATGATGCATGAAAGCTAACAAAGCATGCAAGCTCATCTTTCACAAATACCAAAAGCCCCTAATTATGTTGTATTAAGTAGGGGAGCAGATTTGGTGGGCTAGATATGCCCAAGGTGATCTTAGGCTCAGACCGTATTGTTAAATGCTTAGCCTAAACCTTTCCAAGTCTAACACATCCAAGTCCATAATTTCGTAAGTTGACCTCAAGTTGGCAAAAAAAAAAAAAAGATCATACAACTCAACATTGTCATTAAAATTATTTTTTTACAACTAATCTGACTATTAAAATGACAAAAATATCACAAGGATTTTAATTTCCTTTTATATGGAAATTAAGTGACACCAAAAATTCTCTTTTGGTTCCTATTGCCAATATCCATTATATCACCCACCTAGGCAGGCACCTGGGCGCCAACAAGACTACAGCACCTAGGTGAGGCTCACCTAGTCACCTACTGCACGGCTGCCAACCCAGGCACTTGGGATTTGCATGGGCCCTCTCGTTTTAATGGGCAGTCACCCACCCAGGCACTCACGGTATAATATACCTGATCAAATGCAGGGTCAAGTCAACAAGAACTGAAAAGGAAAGAAAAAATAAACAAGAGTAATGGTGATTTGTCATTCCCGTTCTCTCCACTCATCCACGATCTAGGGCATAAAAAAGGCTCTCCTGACCTCTTCAATGTTGATCAGACTCTCCTACCACTTGCTCTCATTCACTCAAAGATGACCGATGGTGGTTCTTGAGGCTTACAAATGTTGGGATCGGCATATCAATTGACAAATCAAGGTGAGTTCATCTCTCTCTCTCTCTTCCACTCCATTTCCTTTTTTCTCTTTTTATTCTTCTCTTTGATGTCCTTGGATCCCAAGAAATGGAGTTGGTCCAAATATGCAAAATAGGAAATCGACTGTAGTTTTTTTCCATGTTCTAACCTTGATTATTCAAGTTTCAAATGTTCCAATGAACATCCATGGCTGTTAATAATGGTGCTCTCATGGGTGTTTCTTTTGGAGAAATTCAAGCTCATAATCTCTAGTATGATGGTCCAGCTTTGATGGCAGTAACTAATATTGCTTCGTTTTCTTTTGCTTCTCAAAATAAGTTTTGCTATGTTTTTGGAAGCTTCAATCTCTAATCTTCGTAATTGTCCTATTCTATTTTGAAAATTCTACTCCATTTTATCTTCTGAATTTTTCCTTAATAGCAATAACAAGTATTGAGGTAAAACTTAATAGCTTGTGTTGTAAAAGAGAGAAAGGGACAGAGTAATTATACAAGTATTATTGCTGTTATCATAGTGTTAACCTACTAGTGTTGTGCTCATAAATGTGTTAATAATATTGTCATATCAGTAATACACTGTTGTTAATAATATTTTTTTGTGATTATATAACTAATATGCTTCTGCATCAGTTTAGAACAAGCAATATAATTGTGAAAATATGAGAAGTGTTGTGGTTTATGTAGAATCCATGCATTAATTGTTCCTAATATATCATCTATCAGTACATCATAATATTCAATTTGTTTTTAAAGTTTTGGTTGTAGCTGTACTTTTAGATTTGGTTAGTAATATATGAACTTTTAGATTTGGTGAGTAATATATGAACTTTCAGATTTGGTTAGTAATATATGACATTTTTAGTGAGAAATTATTTCTTCTCATATTTTAATTGATCTCCTCATATTCTTCCCTTTCTAAATTCAAAAGAATGCCTTGAACTCTAGACACCCACCCAGGCACCTCTCCAATGCCTAGGCACTAACAATCCCTTGGCTGCTCGTCTCCTGCTACTGTTTTTTAAAAATAATGGTTTCAAGTGCTGGACGCTTAAATTTTAACATAAAGTTATCAAAATTAGATGGTGAAGTTTCCTTATGTTTTTAATATCAAATTATCAAGGTTATGTGGACACTTCCAAAGAAGCGCCATTATGTTTTTAATATAAAGATTTTCTGAATGGAGTTTTTAACATAAAGTTATCATAAATTACATAGACACTTCAATTAATGTGCCATCATGTTTCAAATAAAATTATCACAGTTTAATATCAATTTAAGTATCTCCATACATCTTAAGTAACCTCAAATAAACCTAACAAATAAACCTTCCACAGTTCCATCCACCAACCTCAACCTCCATGTTGACCTCTACTTCACCTCTAGCCGCTGCCTCAACCATCCTCTAACTCCTCCACCTGGACCCCAGTCCGGCATGCCTGACCGACCTCCATTCAATCCTGCTCACCACAGTCTCCCCTCCAACCTGCCTCTTTGGCCTCTCTCCATCCTTGCCTTCTCAATCTTGTTCTAGCAGCATCAGCTCAGCCTAAACAAGGCAGCAGCAGCAGCCCTGCCATGCTAGGGCTTTGCCAGCTTATTCAAGAAGAGGACAGCGAGGAAAACCCTGCTGATGGACCTCACTGGCCTCGAGCCTCAGTCAAGAACATGAAAGTATAAATAGATTAGAGCTTATGTTTTTTATTTTTTTTAAAAAAAAATAGAGCTCAAAGGATTGGAGCCCCATCTCACCAAAAGGAACAATGCCCTCATAATCCCCTTTTCAGTTGCTTTTTTCTCAATTTCTTTATTTTTTCCACAAAAGACAGCCTGGGCAGGTGGAAGGCAGGTCAAATGCTCCAACCATTTGACTCGGCAAGTCAGATGGGATTTTTAAAATTCTGATCTTCCGAGTAACACAACCCGGCAAAGGCTACAGGTGTTGGGTCAGATGGCTCGACTTGCCCAAGTATCTAAACAATGGTATAGCTCCTGAACAAACATTGATTCATATATGCCTACAAACAAAGGCATCCTACTTTTGATACCATGAATATGAATGCAAAAGACTGATATATGCCTTTAAAAGTTCGAAAATGTATTAATTTTCTTTTTGCACTTTAACTAAGAAACAGAATCATGGTTTGCACCAATCAATAAAAGTAATCATAGCTTCATACGTGATTAAACTCCCTATGAAGACAGATTGAGACTGCATACCTTGAACATCCCTTCAAGTTTATTCGTGAATTGACTTCCACACTCAGTTTTCAGCTGAAAAGGAGATATTAATATGGACATTAGAAATACTGATACAATGTCAAGAACTTAAGATTAACCTTTCAGCAATCTTTCAGGAATATTTTCAAGTGCATATTAATTACTTTTGAAATCATCGACTTCTCAGCATCGATTGATGCACTCTTTCCCAACAATAATCTTTTTGCTAGATCCTTTTTGTAGAATGCCTCAAAGACATCTTTTCCCTGCAGCATTCATGAAATAAAATAGGTTCCTTCTGTATTAATACATTCTTGCAGCATATATGCGAACCACTAAGTAGAAATAATGTATCACAGAAATAAACAGAGGGAAAATAACTAAGTAGCTTACTTGAATAAATCTAAATAAAACCAACACTCTATCAAGTGTACCCTCCAACTCTTCTTCAGATGTACCCTTGTTGCCAGCACGAAGCTTCTCGTCCAGAAATTTTGCAATCAGTTCAGCTGGTCTATTCTGTTATATAGAATAACAAAAAAAAAGGTTTTATTAATTAATAATTTGAAATAATTTGGACTGAGCAATATCAATGAAACAGTAAACAATCCTGGGCCAAATTACTTGAGTTAGTGAATGGTTCATACATTTGCATCTCAAATTATGTTTCATTAACGACACAAGTTTATGACTAATCAGTATCAGTTACTTTCAGTGATTCTGAAGATTATTAACATGAGATACAGGTTCAAATGGAGCAAAGATAAGTCGATATTAAAAATGTTGTATTTTTTCTCATTGGCAATTGTTAGTTGTCAAGGCCATATGGCCATAAGACTTAGGTAATCAGAAAAACTGAAAATGCAGGCAGTTCCAAAGTTCAGGTTTCGTATCAAATAAAAACAAAAGTTACCAATCTGAAGCTAATTCAGTAGTCATAAAGGTCAGACAGTAGCAGCAATAATGCAAGATGACCCATCCCCAATCAGGTTTGCTGAATCATCTGTCTTTGGCATAAGACTGACCACAAACAATCTATTGGAGTGTCTACAAAATTCACAATTTGTCTTTTAAAAAAATGCAAAAAATAATATTGTTCAAGGACAAAAAGAGGCTGTTCGATAAGACATTAACCACCCAGTGCTGTTCGATAAGACATTAACCACCCAATTGATACACAAGCAACAAAAAAAAAAAAAAAAGCTTGCAGGAGTGTGATGGGAATTGAGCCATGTCCGTAAAAATCTGGTCTAGTTTATGCTGAAAGAATAAATGAATAGTGTACTAAGTAACTGAGTATGCAAATTTTGTTAACCGACATAGAACAGAATCTATAGCACAAGAAAATTAAGCATCAGGAAGCTGTCAGAACAGGATATTTTAAAAAGAATAGCTAAAATCCAACCAACAACAGAGCTTGGTTTTCATCACATTTTTTAGCAGTGTGGTGGTTATTTGCCACCATCTGGGATAGAACCCAGGACCTCTCCAGTGGAGAGCTGGGGGCCAACCAGTTGAGCTAAAAGCTGTTGGTCTGAATGCACATAACAAGAGATGAAAGTACGAACACAGAAAGTTGCCACCTAGCCAATTTCCTGGGACATCTGAAAGAAGACGGTATTCAAGAGAAACCATATATTCCGCCAAACCAAAATATAAATCCCAGAAAAACCAATACTGCAAGATATCTGTATTTTTCTAACACCATTGAATAACTAATTAGCAAATTCCTTCAGACTGCTCAAGATCTCTAACAATATTGTTAAAATAATCCTACTACACTTCCATAGTACACAATATGAAGTAACTAACAAGAAACATTTGAAAAAAAAAAAAAAAAAAAAAACCGAGAAAGCAGATAAAGTAGCTGTGACTAAGCAACCAATGTGGCAAGCATGCACTGACCTGACGAAGATTAATGAGATGCTCAAAAGAATCCTTTATGGTATTCGAAAAAGCTTCATTTCTGAAGAAACTTTCTTCCAAGATTGTATCCAGAGATGCTTTAAACTCCAAGAGATAGGAAACCAAATCCTTGTCTTTCTCTTCATCCATAACAATGCCTTGCCCAGTACCCCGAATATATGAGCTAAGAGCTTGTCTTAACAACTCCAGAGCATTAACCCTCTGAAAGAGCGTGTACATTCTCTGAAGGTCCTCAACACGATTTGCTTCCATTAGCATTGTAAATCCCTATAACATTAAAAGGACAGCAATATTAACAGAGCTGACTGTGAAAACAATGGAAAGGAATTTGCAAATTTTGTAAAAGAATTAAAGTAATAGAAGGTATAAACATCACCTTGTCAAGAATTGCAGATGTGTGCCGTTCAAGGAGTTGTTTTTCAGTAGTTGCTACAAGGGGCTTCCTTGTATTCGCATCTAGGTAGAGCAAGCATCTTTCATGTTCCTCATGTAGCCTTGACTGCAGGTTTGCACCGAGATTTTTTTTTTTTTTTTAAATGTAAGGTATGATATCATAAGCGATGGTGCCCAGAAGTCAAATAAATATATAAATGATAAAATAAGAAAATAAACCAGAGAAAAGAGCAAATCACCTCCACATGTTTCAAATAGTCTGGAACATCTGACTGTTGCATATATTTCACACCTTCAGCAGCATAAAACTCAGAGGTGCATTCGAGAAAGGGCTTCTCAAAGCTTTCTGCGTAAATTCCAAGAGCTGTAAACATCTTTAAAAGATGACTAAATACTGTCCTGTCAATAGCTTCACCTAGTCTGGTCAAAACAAAAATAGCATTAGATAGTAACAAGGAAATTATAGTAAGAATTGGTGCAATTTAGTGCAAGGTTGCATATCTAGTTTAAAAAACAGAACTTTATACAGCAAGACTTACATGGGAGACTTTCCATTTTTAGACACCACTGATTTAGATCAGTTAAAACATTCTCATGTATTTCACAATGAAATTTCAGTGGGTTTAAAGAAGATTAGCCCTCATCCTCAAAAGGTAGTCACCGAACTAGAAATCATCATAGAAAGTAAAGTGAAAAAGATCATCCTCCCTAGGCGGTGTGCATTACAAATCATGATCTGAAGAAGGTTACAGGAAAAACTAGACAAAAGTTTCATGCCAAGTAGTCTCCAGGATGAGACTGAGTCAAACCCTTGCGTGTATTGTAGCAATATTTGTGGCTTATTCCAGTTCATGTGTCATAGAGAGCTATCCAAAAGTATAATGTAACATAATAAAAATATAAAATTTCACTTAAAAATATTACAAAAATGGAAACAAATTAAAAATAATGAAAGCAAACGTCATATGAAACAGTTTAAAACAAATTAAAAATAATGACAGCAAACCACATACGAAACAGTTTAAAACACATACTTTATTCTAAGTTAGCCAGTTAGGTGCCTTTAAATAGCAGCGCTTCCCGAAACTTGATAAACCAAAAGCAATGACAAGATGATCTTCCCTTCACTGGTTTGTGTTATAGGTTCATTAAATTACTTTTGACGTGAGATATCTATCATAACATGCAATACATAAGTTGCATAGATTGCATCGCAGAATGCTCAGATTATAAATCTTGAGCACTCAAGAACTGACGTTCAATTCCTGGCACTCGAAATTCTCATGCTGAAGATTAGGTTTGGTTGCTCTGGGTACTTATAAAGTTCCTATTTCTTTATGGTGACTATAAGACGGTAACAGCATTTCTTGGTCATCAAGATATAAGGATGATGAATTGACTTGAGACTCGAGAGTAAACATTAGTCAAAACAAGACCATCAGGATTAAGGATGCACAGCAAGGTGTTCAAAACAAGCCTTAAAGAATCTGAATCAAAGATTAGATCAGAGCATCAAAATTTAGGCACAAAAATGTCAAATGACACGACACAAAAATTTCGCTAGTAATCAGTACATTGATCATTTGTTAAAAACGTTCACATGAAGAATCTTTTCTTCTGAATGTGATCGAGCACAAAGACTAGAACCATATGAATAATACTGGTTATGAATATATAAATTGAAGGACCGATGATGTCATATATTTTATATAGAGGAAGAATATCAAACAAAGAGGATTTTAATGTGTTCTTCTTATGTATGATGAAATTATACCATATTCCTAACTTAATTAAATCAGATATGTCAAATCATTAAATGCAAAACTAATCAATTATAACTCGCAGCCTTAAAATGGAATCTCATTCTCCACCTATGCAGGCAATCATAACTGTAAGGATAACGCTCAACTCCTCTCTTTAATTTGTCTAACGTGAACAGCTGGTGGATCAAGCTAGCAATCTTGCTAAAACTATTTAGAATTAATAATAATAATAATAATAATAATAATAATAATAATAATAATAATAATAATAATAATAATAATAATAAAATAAGGTTGCACAAGGGTAGCATGCAACTTGGATTAGGCTCAACCAAAACTCATCTACCCAACCCACTCATCAAGAAGCGTTCGGTTGAGGTTTTATAACTTTGGGTTGGGCTGGGGCTTAAAAATCTCAGCCTGATCTAAAGTAGTGTCAGGTTACGTTTGACCTTCAACTCCCCATCCCAAAACAAATCCTAACACAACCTAGACCCAACCCAACCTGATCCCACCTGATAACCCAAGCCAACCTAATATACAGATAAATAGACAACTTAAATTTATGTTTCTGATTTATATTTATGTTTCATATATATGATGTATAATTTTATATATTTATACAGTTATATGTTTAGTCTTGTTAGATTTATGTATAAGTATATTGATGACTGGTTGAGGGTAGGGTTGGGTTAGGATTTGCCCTCAACCCAACCCAACCCAACCTGCTCTGCCCAAGTTGCAACCCTAAATCTGATGTCCCAGCCTCTTCTAAGAAAAGGGGGAAAGAGTGGTTCTCCATAGGAGTTTTAGAACCCTGCGCAAGTAATGAAATGGTTGAGGAGAAAAAAGGAGGGGAGGAAGGGGAGTGGGGCACTAGGGCATAGAGAAACCTGAGGCGGATCCTGAATACTATCTTCTGTTAGGCCTACAAGTTGGTCTGGCAAGCCCATTCTACTACCAACCAATCCTAGCTATAAGGAAATGAATTTTGGGCCCATTATTTGGAGGGTAAATAACTTACTTGGGAATCTTTATTTTCTTGGGTAAGTATTTCTCAAGCAATATTTAGACAGAAAAATAATTTACCCATGTTCTTTTCTATACTGGAAAATGGCTCTGAAATCTATCACCCATCTACTTTTGCATTACTACTTTCCCAAATAAGTTACTAAGATCAATCTATATTTCCCATAATACCTTCTATTATATAAATATATCTATTATATATTATAATTTATATTATATTATATCTAATTTAATATATCATAATATATAATATAATATAAATAATATATTTTATTTACTATAATATATTATATTATATTATATAGCATATAATATATATTATATAATATTATTGTATATTATATTGTAATGATAAATTATCCTATAATAATAGATTATATCATAATAAATTTATATTATATTATTTTATCATAATAATATAATATTATAAAATATATTATATTAGTATGTGATAATCAATATTATATTATATTTTATTATAGTACATATATTAATTTATTAGATAATATATTATATATAATATATAATTATATATAATATAGATAATATATATTATATTATAGTATAGTATTATTATATGGTTAAGGATATTTTAGAAATAAAATAAAAAGCTTATTTTCCCGATTGATGGGAAAATGACTTAACCCACCTCCTAGGTGGGTAACACTTTCCTCCCATTTCATGAGTAAATGCTCCCCATTAGAAAATAACTTCCCCACCTAGAAAAGCATAAGAACATGGGTGAGTTGGCCAATGGAAAAGTTAAATAACTTTCCCATGATATTTACCCACTAAAGAATGGACCTGCCTAATAACCTTAATATTTCATTGCTAGGAGATAAATATGCTAAAAACTAATAGCTTGACTCAGAGCACACAAATAACAAATAAGATGCTAAAGAAATCTTATACAATTGAAAAGCCTAGTAAATTTTCACCTTGCATAAGAAAATCCATGAACATTTCCATGGTATGCAACAAGCATACAAATTTGAAGATTCAAAAATTCAAACATACCTCTCCCTCTCAATTAACCTCAAAAGACCAGTGACAATCTTGTGTTCAACTTCTGGACATAAGGAGAGGTGCTTCCGAAACAACTGCAACCCCATGTCCCACAATGACCGAACATTTGGGGTTTGCTTGACATAAGTTCTATCAAGATATAAGGCTATACCACGTATCATCAACATTTGGTCACAAAAATCCTGCCAGCATTTTTCAACTAATGATAAAAATACAACCAAGTCAGGGCTCTGGCCAACCAATGAGGATAGTGTTGTTGAAATATGTACTTCACATTCCTTCTCTATACGTTGGTAAAGATTTCCTCCCATCTTGTGTAGACAAAGATCACTGACAGCCTGTTTTGATAAAAAAAAAACAGAGCTGGTTACTTTGTCATAAATAATGAAAGAAATAACGAGTAGAGACATCATGGCTTATAAAGCAAGCCAAAATTGGAACATTCACCTGATAAAGCTTTTCAGAGTCACATGGATCTGGCTGCTTCAAAAATATAGCTGTAATAGCAGACTTCAATGTTGCCCATGTATCTTCTTCAAAATTTGTTGGCAGAGTCGGCTTCCCTATATAAGAACAAAAACAAAACAATATAAGCTCTTAGAATAAAAGGTAGAATAAGAAAATTTTAAGGGGGAAAACACTTGGGAAGTTCTATGAGTCATGAATGAACAAGCAAGTCCACGGTTAAGATGAAGAGCCTCTTACTGTAAGTTATTCATGCTCCTCAGTAATACTCTTTTCTACATTAAATTTCTAATATAGTTTCTTCTGTTGCCACTAAAATTTATACAATAAACCAAAAAAAAAAAAAAAAAAAGATCCATCAAAAATCAAAAGAAAGCAAAGCAATGGAATGTTGACCAAATAAATGGAAAAAAAAGGGATTACATATCAATTATACACCAAGACAATATTACCAGAGTTTTTAGTTCCTGCTGGTCAAACAAAATTTAATTTCTATTTTTCCCCTAACGATACTGTTACTAACAAGCCTATACCAATTTTTCAGCAAAATATTTAATTTTATGGCTATTTGTGCGTAAAGGACATGACATCTTAGTGATATTCCAAGTTGTAAAATGAGCAAATAAATGGACACCTCTTTGCACTAATGAAAAGAAACTAGTGCTTCAACAAACAAAGAACAACTTATCCCAACTATTTGGTGTCACCAAATGAATTTGTGAACACTTATAAGACATAACCTTAAAACTAACATGTTTCATGAGGAACCATCTCTAGCATATGGTAGATGGGCATAAACTATTGTACCATACAGGTACCCTGATGGAAAAAGTAAACCTATGCTCTAGATGAACCTTTTAATTTTAAACAAATAAAATAGGTTTACAATCTTCCCACTTTTATGCGTTCAGTTTTCACATAACAAGGAGAATTTAAGCTTACATGGTACAATTCTTTTCAAAAAAAATTATATGTACATATTAATTAGCATAAATGTTGAAAGAGCTCGTTCCGGCCAAATGAAACCAACTAAAAAGTTGGAAAAAATCCATTAGCAAATAGAGGAAATAAGGGTTGAGAAGATGAGAGAGAGGACACCATAGGCTGCCAGGATTGTGACCCAACAGATTTAAAAAGCAATTTCCTCATTATGGCCAGTATTTAGATACCAGACAAATGCAGATATGAATTGGTGAAGAAATCTGATGTTAAAAGCATAGATTGCATTACTAAATGGACAAAAATTGGATGCAAGCCTAGCATTGGCATCATGAATACAGCCTACGAAGAAAAAAGAGAGATGTGATGTCTCAGGCTAAGGCCTCAACTGGATATACATCTTATGCCTGATTTCATATTTTACACAAAAAAAAAAGAAGAAGAAGAAAAAAGAGACAAAAGGAAAGATAGAGGAAAACACAAGGGCTGCGGTTGTGATGAGATGAGATGAGGGAAAGAAAGGCACATAATCGGAGTTAGATTTTTTTTTTTTTTTTTTTTTTTAAGGAGGGTTGGTACAATTCTATACAGGTATGCTGCTGCCATTTACTGCAGACTCAAAGAGGACAACCGATGCAATGCACAAGCAAATGAATTGTTAGCAAGGGTGGGTTTGACAGAAACAATGTAGTAAATACCTGGAATGTTGGGCATCCTGACATGAGTTCATATTTACAGATGTCAGGGAAAGAAAGGAAGAAAGAAAGACTTGCTATTGTGAAGAGTACAGCTGCTTTTTAACAATTGATAGATTCATTGGTCGTCCATTTGGAGTAGGGGATAAAATAGGGATGGAAGACAGAAAGAGAAAGGAGAAAAATAAAAATGAGGCCTGTCTAGTTTAAGGTCTAGAAAAAATAAGGGAAGAAGGAATTTGCCTAAGTGTTTTATGTTGCTCTGTTGGCTGCAGCTGATTTTTGTATACGTAATTGTTGCTTGTATCATCAAAGAGAAGTAAAAAGTACACAAGAGAGAATGGTAGGAAGAAGCAAGAGAAAAGAGAAAGATGTGAACATGTTTTCCCAAATTTCAAATAGTCAATTTGACGAAAAATGAATTGCAACATTCACCCTTAATAAAGTCTCAATACAACAAAATTTATTTAACCTATAACCTTTTAAAACTATCATTTCTCAGAAAAAAAGGACTCAGCAAATAGATTTTTGATTTCGAGATGCCTCTAGGACCAATTCTGATTCAGGAGTCCTCAATTCAGAAAAAAGAGGGCTAACCCAATCTGACATGGGTTTGGGGTGATCAATCAATGAATGAATTCAATTGTACTGTAAACATACATTTATTGACTAACACTTCCAAAGTCAATTTACTGCCATCAATCCATCTCCTTTGTGAAGGAATCCACATCTGTTTCAGACAATTCCCTTATACCAAGAGAGCAGTCATCACAAGAATTTGGCTATTGTAGGCCATTCTTTGATTTACCTTGCTCAATCAGCACTGCAAGTCAAAGCAAGAGCAGCAAGATCAAGCAGGCAGAGAGGATTGATATCAGTTGAAAGCTTGTGTAGACTGTTTAGCGATCAGACAAGAGGGAGAAAAAGCAGCAATGGAAGGCCTTATTCTTCCATAGAAAGTCAAGAGATGAAAAAGTCCAAGACAGACAGACATGGCTCATTCAACTGGAAGAGCAAGGGAACCCACACGAACTCGCTCACTCAACCATTACATAGACAAGCAAGCATCTTTGCTAGACTTCAAGAATGATAGATTCAAAGAATGCCTTTTGAGAGGCAATGAATGATGATGTCTTTCACTAGTCTGAACCCTACAAAGAAGGAGAGTCCTAACTTGGACTCACTACAAATCTCAAAACACTGATTGCCTTGAACTTGAAATCTTTTGTCACAAGTAAAAAGTATTTCAACAAGCACTGCTCTTCAGAGAGGAAATCGATTAAATCAATCTGCTTGATGGTGTCGTCGAAGTCCGATCGATTGATGAATGGAAGCTAACCTGTCCTTGGGGTCATCAAAGCCGATTGTGAAGTTGGGGTGCATTGCCCTTTAGAGCAAAAACAAGCACATGATGGATCATTCATTCATCTTTGCTCTCTCCCTCCCAACAGTGAACCTTTTTCTTCCCCTTCACATCTTGAGATGCTGACAAGTAAGAGTTTGGAATTCAACCGACTTCTGACTACCATAAATCACATCACTTCTCTTTCAGTGAAGAGAAGGAGTCCACCTGAACCAGAAGATCAACAAAGTCAAAAAAAGTAAGTTTGTCTCCACCAACCATAGATGAATGGAGGTTCACGAAGGAAGACGGTAACTCTTGATGCCTTGAAAATCTTCCAATTCCCCACACCAAAACAAAAATTTAAAAAACCTTTTTCTAAATAGTTCTACAATGAAATGACTCTTTCGAAAATATGCTAAAATTCAGCCCTTTGATTGATCTAAAAATGCACTGAGGCTTAAAATTTTTTTAAAAAAAAAAATCTCTATAATAAAATTTGCATCATTTATGCACCTCTTTCTGCTTCTAACCTTGTAAGATAAAACCACTTTCCAATTATTCATAATATTATTTTCCTTTGCTCTTTTTTCCCTATCAATTCTTTCCTTTTGCCTTATTAATCTTTTCTTTTCTCATCTGCTAATTTGGGTCAATTTTTCAACATGCTCTAGCAAATTAGATTACATTTGAATATCAAAAAATAATAAAGTAAAATAACTTAGAGCTAGTTTATGTAATCCATTTCCATTGCAACACTACTTGACTTCACACTATATCCTTCTCTTGGCTAGTTAGATATTACTCAAAGCTTCTAGAACATACTAGTCCAAATCCTAGTTTTGCAAGTTCTAAAGAATTTCTGACAAATTGTCATGTCTAAACTGGCACTTTATATTCTCAGCATCCGCCTCGAGGTTTCTTCTGTTCCTCATGTATGCCACAAAAGCTTCAAACATTCACACACATCTTCCCTGATGCATAAAAAGTCTCATAACATGGGGTTTTGTTAAACCATGAATGCTGGGTGAGAGATGAATATACTACATTCTCACCTGTAGATGATTTGCTAGCACTGAAACCAATGAAGAAAAGACTGCCTTTGATATATAACTTCAAGTTTCTAGTAACCGAGGGCTACACCAGATGTTTTTTGATGGAGTGCCAAATAGAAATCTGATAGTTATAATTTGTAATCTGGATGTTAGAATGAAATATTTTATAAAAATCTATATGCCCATCTCCATGATTACTTTCTCTAGTTCTTGATACTTTTATCAAGTCATAACCAATGTAGGAACAGTGCACTTTTTTAACAAATTCTCATACTGCCTGAACAAAAGCAGAGTACAAATATATGAATGCACTTAAGACCAATTAGAATAACCTACCTAATTAAAATGTAAAATAATTTTCTTATCAAGATCAGGAAACTATAATAGTCATCATTAAAGCAACCGCTGTGTTATTTCACCAAGGTAGCATTTGGTGACCCAAACGGGATCCCCAAGGTGATCTAAGATCACCGGCGATCCAAATCCTACAGTGATCTGATCCCTAGTGATCTAAAATCACCGTATTTGGTAGGCCATGGTCTAGTGATGAAAGATCCCCAAGTATCTATGAGTAACTTGTTTGATATTTTATGGGAATCCAAAATCACTAATCATATAATACCAAAGCTACCCAATGATATGTTCTATATATATATATATATATATATATATATATATATAATATTCTAATAAAATATTGATATATTTATTAATATAATAATAATTAATATATTCTATAAAAATATATTTATTAGTCCTATAAATTATTAATATACAATTAATATTTTTTATTTATATTTATAATATATTATTAACATACAAATTTATTTTGATTGAAAAAATAAGGCACATAGAAGTAATATATTAAATACTTTTATAATATAAATATGAAGTATAATAAGATATTTCTACTCTAATTTAAAATTATCATTAAATCATAATATGACAATAATAATATACTATAATATAATATATATCATAAATATAATATATAATATCAATATAACATAATATCAGATATATAATATTGATATAATATATTAATAGTATATTGATATATTTTTTTCGCTAGATTGCGAGGTATTTTTATCCTTAAATTTCAACCCAAGATCACTGTCTCGATGTGATCTTGGATTCCCAACTTCAAGGATGGGTATCCCATCACACTATTGCACTGTGATATGAGGAGTGGGGGTGATTCAAGATCACTGCCACATAAGATCACCAAGGTGCAACTAAGCATGTTGATCCCATCACCTTCACCCACATCGCTCTTGATCTTAGATGGATCATCCCATACCAAACACCCACCTAAAGACTTATCAACAACAGAAGTGATGGTGAATATGGACCTTCTACAGTATCAGCAAACACAAAAGTGTGCAAAAGATAAGCAGCTGATCCCTCTCCTTCCAAGCTGTGAGGTCCAAGAAATAAGAGAATGAAGATCTTTGAAGATAAAAAGTAGAGATCACTATAAGTATTTCCATCACCTTGCCAGTACAATTCTGTAATTTTAAAAAAAAAAAAAAAAAAAAAAACACAGGAAACTTCAACATTTTTCACTGAAACCCTAGGTGAAGAGTGAGCAACTACCAAAG
>QRFJ01006065.1:0-45000 GCA_006176705.1 Cocos nucifera | reverse complement strand
AGGTCCTTAAAAATGACTAAGTTATGGGGATAACTGAGTTATAGCCTCCTAATAAGGTGAATAGTAGTAAGACCAATTTTCTAGGTAGATATTGGAGGTTCCTTACATCTGATGTTCATTTGGATATTGAAATTATTATCCATCATATGATGATTAGGTCACACTCTCTGAACGACAATCGATTGGCTAGAGCTTTCCTTGGGCCTGGTCTTCATTTGTTTGCTGCACCGAACTCAATCATGTTAATGGTTGGATCTAACCAAACCTTTTTAGTGGAGGCCATAGCCTACTGAATTGGCTTCTGGGATAAAACCTAAATACTTAAAATTATTTAGAAAAATAATTGATGGTTAATCTACCTATAGATGCACAAGGATTGGCCAAAGCTTTCCTCGGGTTTGTCTGTAGTCTATGTGGATTCTAGTACCCACTAAGGAGTTAGTATAATTTTTCGAATTGGAGGTAGATCGAGGCTATCAATTCATACAAATAGTGGAAGGACCTTTAGATTAAAGTCTAAGTCTTTAGGGTTAATTAATTCAAGTACTAATATGATTTGATATTTTTCTTTAAAATAAATAGAATGGCTAGTATAAGTCTGCTTCATTCACTGTTGGACAGTAATGAGTTTTTAGAACCTAATTATGAGAAGTCTAGTATTAAACCTAATCAGGCAGACCTAAAGAGAACTTATCCTTTAGATCCGAATAGGCTGAACAGGAGAAATCAGCAAGTGGTTGCTGGTCAAGACTGTTATATGATAATACCTTGCAATTTTTCTATTTATGGTACATCTACTTAAGTATTAGATATCGGAAGTCTAATTCACATATGCAATTCGTTACATGAACTTCAAATTGATAGAAAGTTTGAGAATGATGATAGATTCCTTAATGTTGAGGATGGAAGTAAAATTCTAATCCTAGTATTAGAAATTTTTTAGCTAACTTTCAAAAATAATAATGTCGTTTTAAGTGACTGTCACTATTATCTATCTTTTATGATGAACATAATATCTTTTGGACTTTTAGCCCAGGATGGTTATTATTTATCAATAAAAAAATTATTATGATATCATTATGAATGATGTTACAATAATATGAGGATAATTAAAAAATAATATTTATATTTTATCATAGCCTATTAGTATAATGAACACGCCAAATAAATGCTCAAAGCTAGATATTATCATCGATGCCTATCTTCGGCACTGTAGGCTCAGTCATATAATAAGAGTAGGATCAATAGGTTAGTCAAGGAGCGTATCCTTGACATCGATGATTGTGAATCATTGACTACCTGTGAGATCCGTCTTCTTAGAAAAATGACCAAATAATCTTTTACTGGAAGGGATGAATGAGCTACTGATCTTCTAGGTCTAGTGTATATTGATGTATGTGGACCTATGAATATATGTACTAGAGGTGGGTATTACTATTTTATTATATTTATTGACGATCTATCTAAGTATCGGTATGTTTATCTTATAAAGAGTAAATCTGATTCATTTAAAATGTTCAAATGATATCAAAATAAGGTAGAAAAATAACTTGGAAAGAGTATTGAAACTCATAGATCTGACTGAGAAGGTGAATACCTTTCCAACAAATTTTTGATATATCTAGGAGAATGAGATTTTCTCATAATAGACTCCTCGTGGAACACTATAGCATAATGGTGTGTCTTAAAGAAGGAATTGGACCCTATTAGACATGATCCGGTTCATGATGGGGTTTGCAGGTTTGTTGATTTTATTTTAGGATAATGCATTAGAGACTGCTTATTTTATTTTGAATAATGTTCCGAGCAAATCTATTGCAAAAACTCCATATGAGATATAGACTGGGTGTAAGACGACACTCTCTCACTTTAGGATTTGGGGATGTCTGGCTTATGTCAAACATTTATAGCCAAAAAAGCTTGGATCTAGGTTCGATAAATACTTGTTCATAGGATACCCCAAGAAAACTAGGGGTTATTATTTCTATCTTGCTGAAGAATAAAAGATGTTCGTCAATAATAGGACAGTCTTTTTGGAAAAGAAGTTTCTTAAAGAAGAAACTGTTGCCTCAAATATTGAGCTTGATAATATTCGATAGGTGAAAGAATCGACACATTCTAATGAACTTGCAGAACTAGATTTGATAAGATCAAACTCAGAGCCTGTTGTAGAGGCATATTTAAGGAGATTCGATACAGTACCGCATCAACTGGATAAATACTATTATTTTTTGGTTTGAGACAGTGATCCTATTGAACTTGATAAAAATGACGAGGATCCGATCACCTATGTGGATGCCATATAGAGATTTGACTCTGATAAGTGGCTAGAAGCCATGATGTTCGAAATGAGGTTCATAAAGATCAACAGTGTATATACACTAGTTGATCCATCTGAAGGGATAAAATTCATTGGGTGCAAGTGGATTTTCAAAAAGAAAAGGATGCAGACGGAAAGGTAGAGACCTATAAAGCTCATCTATTTGCCAAGGGATATCGTTAGCATTATGGTATTGACTATGATGAGATATTTTTTTTGGTGGCAATGCTCAAGTTCATTCGGATTATTCTTGCGATAGTGGCATACCTAGACTATGAGATCTGGCAAATAGAAGTGAAGATAGTTTTCCTAAATGGAGAGCTAGACGAAGATACTACTACAGAATAGGACTATGACAGTGGTTCGTAATCGCTGCCATAGTCCAAAAAATTACTATTATAGGCTATGGCAGCGTTAGCTAACCGCTATCACTGCAGCCATCATTGTAGGTTTATGGTAGCAGTTGTTGTAGTGGTTCTAAAAACTATTATTATAGAGTGCTTATTGCAGCAATTTCTAAATCGCTACCATAGACTTATCTATGGCAGCGGTTATAAAATCGCTCTATGGTAGTGTAGACTAGTCTATGATAGTGGTATGTAATCGCTGTTATAGGTCTAATGCAGCGATTGACACATTATCTATGACAGTGGTTGGCACATTTACGACAGCGATCGTAAAATCGCTGCCATAGCTTTTGAATAATTAAAAAATATTAAATTTTTAATTTTTTATATATTTTACCTGATAAATGCAGAGATATATAACATAAAAAAATATTATAAATATAAAAATATTTTTAAAATACTAAAATTTTATTATCAAATAAAATTTATTATAATATTTTTTTAAAAAAATCAAAAGTCTCCAAAATCTACATCGTCGTCGTCACCGAGAGATGGAGCACGAGCTGGAGCTGGAGCCAGAGCTAGAATGTGGGCCAACATATCCTCAAAACCTATGAAGGCACCTCCAAAATGTGCGTTGAGCATCGACACCATGTCTCTCACGATGCCCTCCAGATGAGATGCATGCTCCTTAGCCCGATCTACCCATGTCATAGCATGATCTGCTCGTGCTAACGCCTCCTCAAGCTCCTCTCGACTGACAACACCGAAAGCCTATGAATAGATGCTCGTCTCAGGCCAATAGCTGGTCGGCGTATGTCTGGTCCTACATCGGATCCTCCCAGAGTGCTCAGGCCCTAAGACCTGAGATAGATGGTCATGGGGCCTAGAGGTATCCAAGCCCTTGCTTGCGAGCGCATCTAATTGATCCTATAATTATAAATTCAAATAAAATTTCATAAAAAATATTATAGTATTAATCATATATACTAATATATTTAATACTTACAAAAATCCTTCTGACTGCGGCATTCATCGACTTGCCCTTCTCATCCATACGGTTGGATTAGAAGATCTCGCTATAGCTAGGTATCACTCCATTTCTCATCTGCTATAATAATGGATTAGTTTATCAGAAATATGAAAAAATATCAATTTAATTTATTTGACAAGATTTAGAATTTATTACCTCTTTATGTACATGATTGGCCATAGACTCACGATCGAGAGTGTGCATATACTCCTGGTCTATCCGATTCTTCCAATTCTGATGGGAGATAGCCTAACAAATATTTAAATAAATAATAAATATTTAAAAAATATTTAAATATAACTTTAAGTATATTGAAAAATTTAAAAGTTAGTAATTTTACCTCAAACTCTTGGCTCCTCTAATGTGTAACCATTCTCTCCCACCGACTCGGAGGACAATCCTGTATCCAAGGAATAAGCTTCTCCGGAGTGTCTCGTTGGTGCTCGAGGCATCCTCTATGGAGCATGATCTTGTAGCTTCAGTACAACTTTTTGATCTTTTTCAGTTGGGCATCTCGAGCTCTCTTATGATCAGAAAAGTCATACCTCCTATGTATAAAGTTATCAAAAGTCAGTTAAAAAATTATTTTAATCAAACATAGTGTAAACATGTAAAATGCATAAATATAATTAAGATATACTTATCCATATCTCCTCCCACACCCGATCTCTGATAGCATTATCTATTAATCGCCGGTCTCTGGGCTCTATGGGAATAATGTTTGACCACCTCACAAGCACTCTAAAAAAGGAATGCATCTCCTACATGATCTTTCCTACTGACCTTCCCTCTGCATCATATTGCACCATCATCTGATGCTGGTGGTTCCACACATGCACCATATGTATGGGACCACGAAATATTTGGCTGAATGATGCACCTGCAATGAAAATACGTTATGCAAATATATAAATATATAAATACTATATAATAAATAAATAAATAATATAATAAAAACGTACATTCAGATGCTGGTGGAGTAGCATGTGTCGGAGATATGAGTGATGGTGGAGGCTCAGATGTCGGTGGAGTAGATGCTGTCGGTGGAATAGATGCTGGCGGTGGAGGTTCCTGATGCGGAGGTGGACAAAGTATAGTCAATGCAGAGGTGGACGAAGTATGCTCCGATTGCTCCTCAGATGCTAAACTCCGCATAACCCATCGAGAGGCAGGGTTAAAAGCTAGACAGCATTTCGGTGCCATCATGACTTGCAACGTTAATGAACATTAACCAATATAACATATTGAACAATAATCAAAGGTATGCCCAGATACCATCCATATAATTACATATAAATATACGGATGTCGAAGATTATGTACACTAATTAATTGATGGATCTATCGCTCTGCAATGCAATAAACAAAAGCAATAAGATGGGGGTCCTCTTAGCAGTTGGAGGTTCTCTTAGCGGCTAACATGGTATGGCACGACATGGCCTACCAGCACGGCACGACCCAAGGCATGGCCTACCGACATGGCACGGCATGGCACAGCCTACTGACATGGCATGGCATGATAGGACCTACCGACAGAGCACGATCCAAGGCATGGCCTACGGACATGGCACAGCCCAAGGCACGATCCACGGCATGGCACGGCATGGCCTACCGACATGACCTACTTTAAAGCCATAAATAGTGAGGTGATCATTTACATCTTGACGAGATAGCCACGGTCCATCCATATACTTTTTACAAGGACATTGGATCAGTCCATGGTTTTCAAATTTTTCTATAGCAAAATCAAAAAAAATTTTGAAGTCCAACCTCATATTCTGGCAAGAGCCTACTAAACTTCATCTATTTCTTATCTATTTTAAAAATGATGATACTACAATTAAATCATTTATGAAACTTAAATTATATACTAATGCATTATAAACAAATATGCATTATAAATAAAAAATGCATCATAAACAAGGAGTAAAATAAATATCATATGTGAAACTCACATTAAATATCATTTTCAGACATGCAATAAATGCATCATATCACCAACTAATAGATAAAGATAGGTCCTATTCCATTCAGAAATTGCATTAATTCTATAGGTTCAATATAGTAATCAAATGATATGCAACAGGGATTGAATAAAATTTTGACAGCATTTTTTCTTAGTTCTCCTATATAGGGAGAACAAAAAACATAGGAGAACAAAGAAAAAATATTATCCAAAATTTTATTCAAAATCCTTAGCATACCGTTTGATTATTGCAACTACCTATAGAATTATCTATAATTTTCAAACTATCCAAATTAGACAATCAATTGATCATGGTACATAATTCTCTCATCTGTACAATTACATATAATTGTACGAATGCCAGAGATTATGTACGCTAATTAATTGATGGGTCTATCATTATGCAATGTAATAAATAAAAGCAACAAGATATAAACATCTAGAAAATATTATCCAATAAATTCTACAATATGAATTACATTCATAAATAATTAAGGATGAGCAACCGTCGTAGATCCAATCTCTTGCACAAACCTGGGTGTTAATCCAGAAATCTAAAAAAAGAACGAAGTAGATGATGACAGCACCTTAGGGCTTGAAGTTGGAACCTTAGAGAGACATATCAAATTTTGTTCGTACCCATCAAGTCGGCTTGCTCAGAAGTCGAGCCGGCTCCATGCCTGAGATAGTCGGCTACATGCCTGAGATATTCGGCTCAGATCCTCCTCCAGCCGGCTCGATCTCGGCCCGAACTGGCTCGACCACGTATCCGAGATGGTTCAGCTGTGTGCCATCCCTTATTCTTGGCTGTTCCGCCCTCCCCTCATCTTTTCGACTACTCATCTCCAACTCAATCTCCATCGTCGATGAGGTCGGACCCCCTCCCTGATCCCTCTCTCCCTCTCTCGATCTCCCTCGCCAGCGAGATCGGACCCCCTCCCTCCCTCCCTCCCTCTATCGATCTCCCTCATTGGTGATGGCGGCGAGGCTAAACCCCTTCCTTCCTCTTTCACTCTCTCGATCTTCCTCGTTGGCGAGGCCAGACCCCCTTCCTCCCAGTGATGCCGGCGAGGCCGGACCCCCTCCCTTCCTCTCTCTCTCAGTCTCCCTTACCGGCGATGGCAGCGAGGCCGAATCCCTCCCTCCCTCTCTTCCTCTTTCTTTCTTAGTTTTGGGTCCCAAAATCAGGTCCGAATACCCGAGATCCGTTAGGATCCGGATTTGGTACTTTAAGTACAGATCCATTGGGTATTTGGATTCAAATTCGGTACCAGTAATTAAAATCGGATCTAAATCTAAATATCTAGATTCTGACCTGAACCCGATCTATTGATAGGTCTAGTCCAGTGATTAATAAATCATACTATAAAATTAAAATAAAAATTATACCTATGGGTATAGAGAAGGGGTCACACTGAAAGCTCCAAGGGTCGCCCGTGACGGCACTAGAGGAAGACGACGGTGCTAGAGGTAACCTATGAAACAAGAGCAAGATAGTGAGATAGAGAGAGAAGAGAGAGCAAGAGGAAAGAGAGAGAGGGGAGAGATGGAGAGGGGGCATGGAGGGGCACCTTGATGGAGAGGCTAGGGGAGGGGAAGGGCAGGGGCGGCGGTTGGGGATGGCAGGGCAGGGGTGGTGGCGACCGAGGATGAGGAGGGCAGGAGGCGGACGGTCGGGGATGGGGAGGGCAGGGGTGGGGTGGCGGTGATCAGGGATGGAAAGGGCTGGGGGCGGTGGCCGAGGAGGGCAAGGGGCGACGGTGGCTAGGGATGGGGAGGGCAGGGGTGGGGGGCTGGGGATAGGGAGGGCATGGGGGCGGGGCAAGTGGCGGTCGAGATGGGAAGGGCAGTGCGGGGGGTGGGACGGGTGGGGGGTTGAACGGGCGAGGGGTGGGCGAAGACCATCGGGGAGGGCCCGGTGCAGGGGGCCGATGCAGGGGGTGGATGAAGACCGCCGAGAGGCAGGGCCGACCGGGGGTGAAGGAGGGGTGGCGTCGGTCATGGGGGAAGGACTTGGGTGGAGTCTCACCAACGATGGAGAGGAGGAGAGAGAGAGAGAGAGAAAATGCACGAAAGAAAAAAAAAATTAAAAATTTTTAACCTAACCTATGGCTATGATTTTCGAACCGCTGCCATAGATCTATGGCAGCGGTTATTGAAAACCACTATAATAGATCAATAATAGTGGTTTTCTAATCCCTATCATAGATCTATAGCAGCAGTTTCTAGTAATCGCCGTCGTAGGTTAGAAATAAATTTTTTCTTTTTTTTTATCTAAATATTATATAATTTTAAAATTTAATGCTTATCTTCACCATTCATTATCTAAATAATTATCATTAGAGTGTCATCACAAAAGATCGTCTCGATCCGATGGCTCTAGCTTCATCGATTAGAAAAATTTGATTTCAACAATTATGAACGATGATGCGATCGATGATCTGATAGATGGAGATCTTCGATCGATCCAAAAATTTACAACAATGATCTCGATGATATTTGTAGCATACTATCAAAGTTTCTCTTTAATCAAATATCATTATCATGATTAATTTAGTATGGAATGATTTCAGCCATTAAATTAGAAACAAACAATCAAAGGGCTAAACGACATTCGATTATGAGATAATTTTTTAGTTAAATGATCTTTGCTATAATTTTAATCATTTTATATGATGATGATAGTAAAATTCAAATTATTTTCGTATGAACTATTCATGTTAAGTAAATATTGCAAAAGCACGAGCATATCAACCAATAGAGTTTAAGAATAGTTATTAGACGGCGTATAGTTTTAGATCGTTCTTAGTCTCACGAGTTGAATTTTATAATCACCACTATAAAAAATGATTAAAGTAGTAACCAAGATTATTTATAATAGAAATTATCTCATAATCGGACACTATCTGATCCTTTAATCACTCATTTATCATTTAACGGCCAAAATTAACTTATACTAAATTGACCAAGATAACGATATCCAATTAAAGTAAAACTTTGATAGTATGCTACAAACATAATCGAGATCATCATTGTAGATTTTTGGATCCATCGGAGATCTCCATCTATCAGATCATCATATCGTCGTTTGTGATCGTCGAAATCAAATTTTTCTGATCGATGAAGCTAGGGCCATCGGATCGAGGTAATCTTTTGCGACGATACTCTAATGATAATTATTTAGATAATGAATGGTGAAGATAGATATTAAATTTTAAAATTATATAATATTTAGAGAAAAAATAATAAAAAATATATGGCAGAAGTTACAAATAACCGCTACCATAAATCGACTTATAGCAGCGATTATAAGAAACCGCTGCCATAGGTCCAACCTATGGCAGCGATTTTTCTAACCGCTACCATAGGTCGGACCTATGATAGCGGTTACAAAGAACCGCTGCCATAGGTCGGCCTATGGTAGCGGTTTTTGGTAACCGCTGCTATAGATCGATCAAATACCAGCGGTTCTTTGTAATCGCTGCCATAGATTCTATTGCAGTGGTTTCGGAAATTGCTGTCATAGTATATGTTACTGTAGACTCTTTTTATAGTAGTGAAAGGTATATATGATACAGCTTGAGGGATTCACATCCACAAACGTATGGCTTTGTTAAGAATGGAGAGAAATCCTGCATGTATAAATGAGCTAATGGTTCTATGGTAATATTTTTTGTACTATACGTGAATGATATTCTCTTAATTGAGAATGATATTCCTGCATTATAGGGAATAAAGATTTGGCTGTCGTCACAATTCTCCATGAAGGACTTAGGAGAAGCTTCCTACATGCTAGGAATGAAGATCTATAGAGATAGATCTAAAAGTTTGCTTAGATTATCTCAGTTCACGTACATCGATACCGTGCTGAAGAGGTTCAGCATGATGAATTTCAAAAAGGGCTATCTTCCAATAGGCCATGAAATTTCTCTCTCGAAAAGGGATTGTCCGACAACTCAAGAGAGAGAGCATATGAGTAGAATACTATATGCTTCGATAGTGGATACTATTATGTACGCCATGACGTATACGAGATCGGATGTGGCATACTCACTAAGGATAGTAAGTAGGTACCAGTCTGATCTAGGTGAGAATCACTGAAAGGTTGTAAAGATAATCCTGAAGTATTGAAGAAATACTAAGGTCTAGTGGTTCATTTATGAAGATACTGACTTAAAACTTATGGGATATATTGATTTCAGTTTTCAGTTAGATCATGATGATAGCAAGAATGTGTCAGGTTATGTGTCTACCCTGAATGGTGGAGCGGTCTGCTAGAAGAATTTCAAGCAACATACTATGGTCGATTCTGTATGCGAGGTAGAGTATGTCACGACATTCGATGCTGTGAAGAAAACTATGTGGCTATGAAAATTCATCGATAAGTTGGAAGTGGCACCCTCCTTGAATGATCTGATTCTGCTTTACTGTGATAGCACTGAAGCCATAGCTCAAGCAAAGAAGTCGAAGGCACATACTACTACAGAAAAGAGCTACGGAAGCACATACTACGGCAGCGATTTTTGAAACTATTCCAATAGACTCTACGGTAACGGTTAACCCTAATCACTGCCATAGGTCTGATCTATGGCAGTGGTTATGACTAACCGCTGCTATAGATCAACATATGGTAGCGGTTATGCGTAACCGCTGCCATAGGTCGAACTTATGGTAGCAGTTAGAATTAACCGCTACCATAGGTCGGACCTATGGCAGCAGTTAGGATTAACTGCTGTCGTAGATTAAACTATGGCAGCGGTTTTTTGTAACCGCTGCCGTAGGTTCAACCTATTGCAGTGGTTAGTCATAACCACTATGATATTTTTTTTATTTTTTTACTCTAAATATTATATAATTTTAAAATTTAATATCCATCATCATCATTCATTATCTAAATGATTATCATTAGAGTGTCGTCACAAAAGACCACCTCGATCCAATGGCCTTAGCTTTACCGATTAGAAAAATTTGATTTCGATGACCATGAATGATGATGCAATGATCTGATATGGAGACCTCCGATATATTTGAAAATCTGTAATGATGATCTCGATGATATTTGTAGCATACTATCAAAGTGTTACTTCAATCAGATATCGTTATCATGATCAATTAACATGGAATAATTTCGACCGTTAAATGAGAAACGAATGATCAAAGGATCAGATAGCGTCCGATTATGAGATAATTTTTTAGATAAATGATCTTGGATACTATTCTAATAATTTTTATGATGGTAATCATAAAATTTAAATTATTTTTATAAGAACCATTCATGTTAAGCAGATCTTGCAAAAGCATGAGCAAAATTACTAACGGAGTTTAAGAATGGGTATCAAACGACGTATAGTTTTGGATCATTCTTAGATCCATGATTTAAATTTTATGATCACCACCATAAAGATGATTAAAATAGTAGCCAAGATCATTTATCTAAAATATTATCTCATGGATGGACACCATTTGGTCCTTTGATCATTCGTTTCTTATTTAACGACCAAAATAACTTCATGCTAAATTGACCATGATAATGATATTCAATTGAAGTGAAACTTTGATAGTATGCTACAAATATCATGAAGATCATCGTTGTAGATTTTTGGATCTATTGAAAATCTCCATCTATCAGATCATTGCATCATCATTCGTGATCGTCAAAATTAATTTGTTCTAATCGATAAAGCTATGGCCATCGGATTGAGGTAGCCTTTTGTGATGACACTCTAATAATAATTATTTAGATAATGAACGATGAAGATGGACATTAAATTTTAAAATTATATAATATTTAGAGTAAAAATATGAAAAAAAGATTTTCAATCTTTGGCAGCGGTTTGAAAATCACTGCCATAGGCTAGGTTATTTTCAGCACCCATCCCTAAATTTTTTTCTCTCTCCATCGATTGCTTCCTCTCTCTCTCCTCTCCACCGTCGATTAGATCTCACCCCTTTCTTTCCTTCCTCGGTTGGTGCAGCCTCCTACTCCCCCTCCTATTGGCTCTCCGATCGATGCTGCCTCCTCCTTCACCTTCTAGTGGCTCCCCAGTCGGTGCCACCTCCACCCGCGCCTCCCCTTTCTTCTTTGATCGATGCCACCACCTCCCCATCCTCCTTTTCCTTCTTCTTCTTCCCCGACCTAACCCTGCGCTCCTTCACCGAGCTACCGCCCGCGACCCACCCCCTGCCCTTCCCTCTGGTTCTGCCTGCAGCCCACCCCCCCGACCTCCCCATCATCGCGCCACCTCCTTCCCCTTCTTCCTTGGCCTAGGCTCGTAGGTCCTCCATCAGGCTGTCACCCGTAACCCACCCCCTGCCCCCCGTCTAGTTGCGCCCGTAGCCCACCCCCCGGCCTCCTTGTCATCATGCCACCCCCTTCCCCTTCTTCCCCAGCCTAGGCCCTTGGCTCCTTCGCCGAGCTGCCGCCCGCAACCCACCCTCTGCCACCCCTCCGACTCCGCCTGTAGCCTACCCTCCCGCCCTCCACGTCACTGTGCCACCCCCCCTCCTCCTTCCTCGCCCTCCTCCTCGACCGTCGGCTCCACCACTTCTCTTTCTCTCCTCTCTTCCCTCGACCCAACCGTCGGCCCCCACCCCTCCCTACTCTCTCTCTCTCTCTCCCCTCTCTTCCCTCGACTTGAGCCCCCCTCCTCCCCCTTCCTTCCCCAGTTGGCCTAGCCACCGGCTCTGCCACCTTCTCTCTTCCCTCGGCCTGACCCCCCCTCTCTGCTATATCTTCCTCTTCCCTCTTTCTCTCTCTCCTCTTTCTCTTTCTCTCTCTTCTCTCTTTCTAACTCACTATCTCTCTCGATCGTTTCGCAGGTGATCTCTAGCACCGTCATCTTTTTCTAGCGCCACTACTGGCCACCCTCGAAGCTCTTTATGTGACCTCTCTATAGCTGCAGGTATGATTTTTTTAAAATTTTATAGTATTATTTATTTATCATTTATAATATTTATAATAATATTTAATTATAATTTTTATAATAAATATTTATAAATATTTATAATATCATTTATAATATTTATAAATATTTATTATAAAATTTATAATTATTCATTGGTCGTGGGTCATGCCAGTGGATAAGAGAACTCCTGCCGGCTGATTCTGGATCGTGTCGGTGGATTCTGGATTGGGCTGTACTGTGTCAACGATCGTGAAAGATCTTGGGTCGTACCATGTTGGTGGCCGTGGACGGCCCTTGGACCATGTCGATTGATAAAAGAATCTCCATCGATGGGTTCTAGGTCGTGTTGGCGGCCGTGGGTTGTACCGATGGATAAGAGAACTCTTGTTGGTTGGTTCTGGATAGTTCTGATGGGTTCTGAGCCATGTTGTGTCAGCAGCCTTGGGTCGTGCCATGTCGATGATCGTGAACAGCCCTTGGGCCATGCCGGTTGATAAAAAAATCTCCATCGATGGATTTTGGACCGTGTCGATGATTGTGAGCTATGCCGATTGGTAAGAAAATCCTCACCCCTGCCGATGGATTCTGGGCCATGCCAATAGTCTTAGATCATGACGTGCCGACAGCCTTAGGTCTTAAGATGATAGATTATTTACTTACTATTTGTTTACTTATCCCATGACTCTCGACCTTGAATCATGAAAATATAAACAAATCAACTTACTATGCTGAATGCTACCTTAGGATGATATCGAGAACCCGCAAAGCTTCTTGATAGTTTTTTATGTCTTAATATATATTTAAATATATTTACTTCTTGATTTTAGTACAAGCTAAGAAAAAAATTCTAAAAATTATTTTTTGGATATTTATATCTTGTTGCTTTTGTTTATTGCATTACATAATAATAGACCCATCAATTGATTAGTGTACATAATCTTCGGCATCCATACATTTATATGTAATTGTATGGATGGAATAATTATATACAATGATTAATTGATTGTCCAATTTGGATAGTTTGAGAATTATAAATAATTTTATAGATAATTCTAGTAATCAAACAGTATGCTAAGGATTTCGAATGAAATTTTGAACAGTATTTTTCTTTTGTTCTCCCTACACGGAAGAACTAAGGAGAAATGCTACCAAAATTTCATTCGATCATTGTTGCATATCATTTGATTACTATAATAAATCTATAGAATTAATGCAATTTCTAAATGAGATAGGATCTATCTTTAACTATTAGTTGATGATAGGATGTATTTATTACATATCTAAATATAATATTTAATGTGAGTTCCACACATGATATTTATTTCGATCCCTATTTATGATGTATTTTTTATTTACAATACATATTTGTTTATAATGCATTAGTATATATTATAAGTTGCATGCATGATTTAATTATAGTATCACCAATTTTTATAATGGATAAGGAATGGATGAAGTTTAGTAGGATCTCATCTAAATATAAGGTTGGACTTCAAAAATTTATTGATTTTGCTATAAAATTTTTTTGCGACCATGGACTTATCCAATGTTCTTATAAAAAGTGTATGGATGGACCGTGGTTACCTCGTCAAGATGTAAATGATTACCTCACTATTTATGACTTTAAACCTGATTATAAAATTTATTGGGATCAACATGGTGAGGGCAGGCCGCAAGGAGGCGATCAACATGATCGGAGAGTGGAACAAATAGTTTATGATATTTTTTTATTTATTGGTCATAATGATGGTGCATCTACATTCATGCTGAATCCTATGGTTGGTGGAATGATAAACAGTGAGGATATGGAGAAGATCCGCAAGTTGATGGAGAAAATACTCCATTGTATCTTGGGTGTACTCTCACTTCAGTATCTCCACACCATAGACTTAAGACTCATCTACTAAAGAGAAGTAATTATACACCAACCTTTTAGATCAATCACATCCTTATGATGATCCTATGGTCGAAAGTATTTTATGAGTTAATAATGATTATTCATGTCTTAAATTTCAACTCTTAAAAATATGAATTATCATTACCATTAACTCAAAGGATGTATCACAGACACTAAATATACATATGTGATAGAAAATAATCTATTTTATTGATTATAGTCAAAATTATAATTTTGCCCCTAGAAGTGTATTACAAGTGTCAGCAAATTCTGGCTTTTAGGGCACATATATCTAACAGCGACTACTAATCGGGATAAGTGATTAGCAACTATATTTTTGATTCCTTTTTTATTTTGACTTGTAGATCAAATTCCTAAAGAAATAAGATCCATCGGATCAAGCATGCCTTGGCATCTTTTTTAGAGAGGTGTCTGATGGCTAAGTGATCAGTGTACATAATGATATGAGACCTAATCAAATAGAACCTAAATTTTTTTAGGACAAAAATAATGGCCAAGAATTCCTTCTTGGTAGTTGAGTAGTTATGCTATGCATCATTTTAGATCCTATTGACATAATATATGACTCAAGGCAGCTTATCAATCCTTTGACCTAGAATAGCTCCCATGGCGTAATCAGATGCATTGCACATAAGCTCAAATGGCTGAGTACAAATAGGTGGATGAATGATGGGAGCTGAAGTTAATTCCTTTTTATGATACTCAAAGGACTCAAGATATTTTGGAATGAAATCAAATTTTATTTCTTTGGCTAATAAGTTGGTTAATGGTCAAGCCACTTTGCTAAAATTTTTGATGAACCTTCTATAGAAACCAGCATGTCCTAAGAATGAATTGATTTTCTTAACAAATTTGGATGGTGAAAGATTTGTAGTTAGGTCCACTTTGGCTTTGTTAACTTCAATTTTTTTCTAAAAACAACATGGCCAAAAACTATGCCTTCTTTAACCATGAATTGGCATATTTTTCAATTAAGAACTAAGTGTTTCTTCTTATATCTCTCTAAGACTAGTCTTAGATGGTGTAGGCATTCAGAGAAAGTAGAGCAAAAGATAGAAAAATCATCTATAAAAATTTCTAGAAACTGTTCAACCATATCAGAGAAATGCTAATCATGTATCTTCGGAAGGTAGCTGGTGCATTACACAGTCCAAAGGATATGTATCTATAGGCAAAGGCTCCAAATGGATAGGTGAATATGGTATTTTCTTGATCTTCTAGAGCTATGGGGATCTAGTTATAATTGGAGTATCCATCAAGAAAATAATGGAACTCATGTACGGCTAATTTCTCTAACATTTGATCAATAAAGGGCAAAGAAAAGTGATCTTTTCTTATGGCCGCATTCAACTTTCTATAGTCAATATAGACCCTCCATCCAATTTGGATCCTAGTTGGGATAGGTTCATTTTCTTCATTTTGAACTATTGTGAAGAATCGGTTGTTGTACCGGATCGATCATAGTCAGAGGTAGCAGGATTCAAAACTTTTGACCAATTCGGCATGAGAAGCATAGATCTATTTAGATATAAAATTAGCATATAATAAAAGAGAAAGTAATAACTTTTATCACCTTATGTGGATGGATGAACACCACAACTGATTCTGTGGATCTGAGAAGATTTGCTTGCTATTGAGCCACACAAGTGCCTGATTTCTACAAGTATCCACTAGGATCAAGCGCCTTTCTTTTGCCCTTCTAGATCCTTGATCAACACTTATTCTTCTTCCTCGAGATCTCAACACTTAAGATTTGATTTTTTTTTTCCTGGCATGGAAGAAACTTGGCCTTTAGGCCTATGAAAATATGGCGCCCAACAAACTTGGCATGGGATAGGGAGGAGAGGGAGAGATAAGGCATGGATACGAGGGAAGGGTTATGAAAATCTAATTTTCTTTTTCTTACACAAACCCTAAAAGGCTGCCCTTTTATAGATCCTTGATTTGAATTCAAAATTTAAACCAAATGGGATAAAATGGCTGATTATTATCACATAACAATACCTTCTATTTAATCTAATTTTCTTCCTAAGAAAATCATATTTAAATGATATGTGATCCCTTCCTAAAAGATAAGGAAAGTGGGTGCCAACACTTGGCAGCCACTTATCCTCATCCAAGTAAGAGAGAGAGAGAGAGGGCGTGTGCCCTTTCTCCCTTCTCCTTATGTTAAAACTAGAGAAGGGTGTGTGCTCCTCTCATTCCTCCACATGGATATCAATGGTGAGCGCACCTAGAACATACTAAGGCATGTGCCCCTCTTGATCTCATCCAGAGGTGGCATGCACCCTTTCCATAAAATCCCATGTTCTAAGTAGAAATTCAAGGGAGAAAATATTGAGTCAACTCTTGACTTGATCCAATCCTATTAGGCACCCAAATAGGTGCTCACTAAATTCAAATGGATTAGTTAAGGATTAAGGCTATTGACTTGATCTAATCCTTATCAAATAAGGACTCAATTCCAAACAAGAAATTGGATTTGACCATGTGCTAGCCTGGTGCTCCTAAATCCAATAGGATTTTACCAAATCCTAATCCAATTATGACTTTACAAGTCCAATTGGTCAATCCAAGATTAAATCTCTTATTGTGTGATCTCATAGGTTCAATTATGTCTGGTAGTAAAATATACCATGATCTCCATCATAGCATCATTGAAACTACTTTCAATGGGTTGGAATAATTCCAACTCATGCCCACTAAAGATTATTGATCTAGAACAATTCTAGTGAGCTCTCACAATCCACTAGTGACATCAAGTAATATGTATTGGCAATTTAGCATAACTGAAGAGATAAACCTCAAGGTGTGGTTATCGTATGATATAATTATTCTATCATGAGTCCCGACAAGATGGAGGTTAAGGATAACTTGTCATATGTTAGAGCCAATTGATTTGAGTCCAATATGAAATATTATGAAAATACCTTTCCATTATTCACACTGCCATGACCATAGGCTTTAGAACTTAATCGCATAATCTACATAGGACCACTCCTTATCTACCGAGGTTGATAGATTGTATCTTAGTGCAATCTAATTTCTATAATGAATATACTACAACCAACATACACCTCGAGACTTTATATGGCTAGGAGACCGAGTTATAGTATAGTCAAATTACAGCACCCTTAAGATGAATAGCCGATGCATCTCAAATTAGAGAATTAGTCATAGTACCACAGTATCAAGTTAGTCACTGACAAGAAGGTAGATATCCTAGTGACTACTCGTAATTGGTCACACTCAGTATCCTTGTTCATAACAAGCACTTGTACTTTTGCTCTGATGTCTTCATATCATAGATTTAAGACTCATTTATCCTAAAAAAATAATTATGCACTAATCTATTTGGATCAATTACTATCCTCGTGATGATCCTACGATCGAAAATAATTTATGAATTAATTATAATAACACATGTTTTAAATTCTTAACTCTTAAGAATATATATCACTATACCCATTAATTCAACGGATGATTCAGAGACATATTTAAATATAAATATGAATGGATAAATAATCTAAATTTTATTAATAATAAGTTAACACTATAAATGATGCCCCTAGAAAATTTTACATATGTCGTCCAATCTAACTTCTAAGGCATACATCTAACAAATTTTTACTTGACTGAAAGCTAATTAGCTATATATCTAAGTTTTATCTTCTCAAGATGGGCTTTAGTCTTTTGCTGGCTTAATTGCTTTATCAGTAGGTCAGCCACATTATCTGTGAAGTCGACTCTCTACACCTCAGCATATTCTTTTTCGAGATAATTGTAGATAAGATGGAATCGCGACTCGATGTACTTGGATTTCTAGTGAAATCTCAACTCCTTAGCAAGAGCTATAGCACCATTGTTATTGCATAATAGTAGGACAACATTAGATGGCATCACATCCAGCTCCACAATAAATTTCTTTAACCAGAATGCCTTCTTCGTAGCTTTCGATGCAGTAATGTATTCTGCTTTTATGATGGAGTCTGCTATGATAGTTTGCTTGAAATTCTTCCAGCTTACAACACCACTATTGTGTAAGAAAATACTACCTGATGTCGATTTTTGATCATCAGTATCAGACATGAAGTCTGAATTAGTATACCCCTACACATTTATTTCTCCATTCCTAAAGATTAGAAATATATCCTTAATTCTTCTTAAGTACTTAAGGATCTATTTCATAGAAGCCCAGTGCTCTTACCTTGGATTCAATTGATGTCTACTCGTGACACTCACAGCATGGGCGATATCAAATCGTATACAAAGCATAGCATACATGAGACTCTCTATAGTCGAAGCATAAGAGATCTTGCTTATGCGTTCAATCTTTTTTAATATATTATGGCATATCTTCTTGGAAAGATGGATGTCATGTCTGAAGGATAACAGTTCCTTCTTGGAGTTCTTCATGCTAAACCTTTTCAGCACCTTCTCAATATACATCTTCTATGACAATCATAGCATCTTTCTAGATTTATCTCTATAGACCTTGATCCCTAAAATGAAGGATGCCTCTCCTAGGTCTTTCATCAAAAATTTTTTGGATAGCCAAAGTTTGATTGAGGTTAACATGGAAATATCATTCTTTATCAAGAAGATGTCATCCACATATAATATGAGGAAAGTGACAGTGCTCCCGCTGACCTTCTTGAAAATGCATGGTTCCTCTTCATTCTTGATAAAATCAAATATTTTGATTTTATCATTAAAACAAACATTCCAGCTTTGAGATGCTTGCTTAAGTCCATAAATGGATCTTTGTAGTTTGTAAACCTTGTGATCACCATCACTAGAAGTGAAACCAAGTAGCTATTCCATATAGATATCTTTCTCAAGATATCCATTTAGGAATGCTATTGTCACGTCCATTTCCTATATTTCATAATTGAAATATACACTATAATCATAAGTAATGTGCGAATGGACTTAAGCATGGCCATAGACAAGAAGAAATCCTGATAGTCAATATCTTCGCACTGACTATAACATTCACTACTAGCCTAGCTTTAAAAGTCTTCACATTTTCATCTGCACTAATATTTCTCTTATAGATTCATTTACACTCAATAGGTACAATATCCTCAGGTGGATATACTAAGGTTCAGACCTAGTTTGTGTGCATTGAATCAATTTCTGACTTCAATGCTCCTAATCATTTTTTGGAGTCGATATATGATATTGTCTCATCATAGATTTTAGGGTCATCACCATGTACCCCAATTTTCATGAGCTTCCTTTGAGATGATACCTTAATACCTCTCAAAAGGATGGAAAACCTTACTAGACTTATGAGGTGGAGGAGGAGATACATGGATTGGCTCTGACTGAATTGGTTCTATAGGTTTCGAGGCTCGCTGCTTTTCAGAGACTTTCTTCTTGAGCCCAATATGTCTTTCCATGCCTCCATCTTGAATAAATTATTTTTCAAGAAAGATCACATATCGACTCACAATCACATTATGGTCTTCTGAAAGATAGAAATAATATTCTAAAGATTATTAAAAAATATGTCCTAAAGCCAATCATCTAAGTGGCAGATGATTGAAATTAGTATATGAATTATCTAATAATAATAGTTATTTGATTGGTTCATCATAAAAGTTCTATCTTTCTTAAATAAACTTCTAAATTATGATAAAGTTCTTAGAACCATAATCAATCGATAAAAAAGAATTTATCAAATAATTCTTAAATTATTCATGATCAAATGATAAGTTATTAACAAGGATGATAACTTATCGAGTGTAGATCGCTGTATGTCATATGCGTTGGTTGTCCTCATAACAAAGTGGTGTGGAGATCTAATATGGTATCCAGATGAGATGTAGGAGTATATCTATAATGAACATGATCAATGTAGCACTCTACTATCAAGAGTAGCTAGCTAAGGTCAATAGGTATAAGTATCCCTCCGACTTGAGATCAGCACGGTGACTTGCAAGCAATTCACTGTATTTTGGTGCTGGACTGTCTATATTTCTAATATAGATTCAAAAGATTTCTAAATATAGTCAAGTACTTATAAAGTCAGTGTATGAGTCAAGATGAGATTAACCACTCTTGAATAACTTCAGGAAAAGAATGACTCGCTTTGTTTTAATTTAGCAAAACCTAGGCTTGGGTAATCCTCGTGAGGAGTCATAGAATTTGTAAAATTTTGAGATACAATAGAGATGACTTATATGAGTATTGACAGCATACTCAAAGTCATCTTGAGCATTATTGATCAAAGGAATGAATTATACGGCAACCATGGGCTAAGGTTCTAAGAATATTGCTTTGCATACATTAAACCTATCCGGACGTTGAAAATCATTACTGGATGGTTACTTTGATTGATACAGAAATTGATTTCTGTGCTACTGACTTAGGTTTGAACTTATAAGATCACATACATAAAAGATTAGAATCTGATCAGATGGTTAATCGATGATTGATAATCGTTCTAAGATCAAACTATCAATGCGATTGATGTTTGATCTAATACAAGCATTGCAAGATGATCGATTAGCATTTGGATTGCTAATTGGCTCAATTTGATTGAGCAATCAAGCTGAGATCAACTCTAATTAAATTAGATTCAATTAAAATTAGTTTAGACTTAATTAGTTTAAGTTTAATTGGTTTATTGGATAAGCCAAATGTAAGGAAGAACAAGTCCTTGTTGGACTAGGACTTGAATGCACCTAATTTCAAATTAACTTAGGATTTAAATTAGATTTAAATATGATTTAAACTTGATTTAATTAGATTTCTAGTTGGATTAGGATCAACCATAATTAGGCTTGCACTAATCCTATTTTAATTGGATTCAAAATTATTTTAACCTAGTCAAATAGAAGTCTCAGTTGGACTGGGACTCTCTCACTTCCCTTGCACCAAGATAAAAAACCCATGCCATATTTTTTTCCATTATTGGCATGAGATTTTTCATGACAATGAGTGGTCTCTACGCCCATATATTTGTGGTTTTGGGAATTAGTTTGAACGAGTCAAACTAAGAAACATTAGATAGAGTTTTAATCCCTTAAAACTCTTCTTTTCTTCCTATAGGAAACATCCCACGCCATCTATTTTTGTGGCACCCTCTCCTCTAGTTTTTTGCACACATTTCTTCTTCTCCCTTACGTGATTTTTGTTCTCTATGCATAAAAAAATCTGGGGAGGCATCTAAGGGTTGGACGCCCCCCAATCTCCTTGTTTCCTATTTTGATTAGGTCATTTGACCTAGTCTTCCTATTGTCTTGGGATGCCTCCTTCTAATTGTTTTAAGCATCAAAACTTAATGACATTCCATGGCAAAAATCTAAAGGAAGAGGCTTAGAGGCATGGGAGATTGAGGCACCAATTATCTTGGAGAAGACCCTTTCATTTGGACATTAAATGTTGATGTCTTGATGAAGACAAAGGTAAGAAAAGATTGTCTTCTCTAATTTTTCTTTTAAGTATTTTTCTCTTATTTATTTTATATATTTTTATGTGATAAAAATTTAAGAGAGAGAGGAATAGAGCATGGGGATGAGTGCTCCAAGTTGTTGGGGTATGATGTTCTTTTTGGACATGATCTAATCATGTCCTGATGAGAGAAGAAGAAGAGAAGAAAGATCTTCTCTTAAGATTTCTTTGAGAACCCTTCTTCTCTATTTATTTATGAGATTTTTCTATAAGAAAAATTAGATAATACTAGATCTAGAAACATGAAAAAAATTTAGAAAAAAGGTCTTCTCTTATCCTAACATTGAGATGTTTTCAGGACATCAATTGTTGATGTCCTGAAAGAGAAGATCCATCTTCTCTTAGGATATTTTTCTTGTTCTTATTTTTGATTTTTAGGAGATCCAAGGGTTGGATTTCTTTCTTATTCTTCATCTCTTGGAGTATCCAAGAGAGCTAAAGAATACGTTTTAGATTAACCATCAGGAGGGATCCATGAGAAGCTAGTACTTCAAGCGGATTTTCGTTCGATGAACCTCCGATTTGTATTACAGTTTCGTATGAACTTTCTGTACAGGTCAGACACGTATGTGGCTTCAAAGATAATAGTAAAAATCAATCATAGAGTTCTTGACCCATATGAAGGTAAGAGATTTGATCTCTTCTCTCACCTAAATGCGATCTAGGGTTTAGATCTAGAACTATTCTAGATTTAGGATATTGATTTAATCAATACCAAAATATTTTTTTTTAATTTATGTATACATTATGACATATTATAGATCTTAGATGTAGAGTTTAGTAATTAGATTACATACTTTTGTAGATTAAATAGTTTAATCTACATCTTCTGTTGTATTTTATTTTAAAAGTATTTTAAAATTCAAGCATGAAACCCTACATATTTTCCATCAGTGGTATCAGAGCATCTAGGTTCTTTTATAACATAATCATGTTTGCATTAAAATAAATTTAAAAAATAAAACTCTTAAGATCATACATACTGGTACAATATTGTCCTGCTGTAAGGTTTACACCTTACAGTGGAGAGGTTGTCCTAATATGTGTTGATCTATTCTTGACTCATGAGTAAGTTAGATATGATCTAAATAATTTTATGATTTATTTTTTAATTTTAAATCTAAAATTAAATAGATGTTATATTTATTTTAGATTACTTAGATTATATCTAAATAATATCGGATTGTACATACTACTATAAGGTTGTCCTATTATAAGGTTTATCCCTTACATTGGAGAGGTTATCCTAGTATGTGCTGACCTGAATAACCTAAATCATAACTATATTAGATAAGATCTAAAATAATTTATGATTTATTTTTAGATTTTAAATCTAAATTTAAATAATTTATGATCTGATCCATATGATGTATTTTATATTTAGATCTAGATCCTATTATTATATATATTGATATGTATCTTTTGTTTTGAATCTAAAATGTATATGTATGATATATTTATTTTATAGAATTTAAATTGAGAAAACTTTCTACAAAATCCTAGATTCGAAACCCTAGGACATGATCAAAATATTAAAATAAATTAAATCTAAAATCATATATTAAATATGATTCAATGTAAACTATTTATAATTTAAAAATATTTCAAATGATCAAATCAAAAATTAGTTCTAAGGTTCCATAAATCCAAACCTATAAGCTTTGAACTTAATTGAAAATTAAGTGATTATTTAGAATCTAGATTTATGATTTGAAGATCCTAAGATAATTTCATAAAATATAGGTTAAAGGATAATGGATTAGCTTTGATCAGGTTCTTAACTGGATTAGACCTAAGGTTAGATTAAATATGGACTAAGTTAAGAAATTGATCAAATCTAATTAATAATTAATTAGGATTAGATCATTTCTATAGATCAATTCAATAGTTGTAGTTGATCAAAGTTCATATATCTAACAAATAGATATGGATCGTGGCTCAGTGGTCAAGCCCAAGTCTTTAGGCAGACCAAATCAAAATTGATAACTTGATTGATGTCTAAGATAAGTCTAGCATTTCTAGACTTATGATTTTTAATTAGTAGCCCGCTTACTTGACCATTTTTGATGATGTCTAAGGCAATCCTTGGCAGACCCTCCCATCGATCTCACTTACCTGGCCAATATGGTTAATCAGGTCTTGATTAGGTTGCTCATTGATTTATGCTAACCCATGTCATATAGAAAATCAGTGAGACTGATTTTATTCAGTGAGACTGATTTAGGTACCCATGGATCGATATTGATTCTAGTCCTTGTCAAAGACTTGAGAAGTCAGTAGGAGGACTTGACTTAGTAAAATCAGTGAGAGCAAATTGGTCCATGTCTTTTCTATCATTAAATCACTAATAATTTAAATTTTCTAAAATTATTAGATCCTTAAAATGATAAAATTATGGAGATAACTGAGTCATAGCCTCCCATTAAGTTGGATGATAATGGATCCATTAACTCAATAATCATTGAAGGCCCAAAGGCCTGGTGCTTATTAACTAATAGAATTATCATTCACAATATGATAACTTTAAAGTATCTTTATAATGGTGGTTAGGTTGGCCAACCAAAGTTAAGCTTAATCATTTGTTGGTTAGATGCAGCAAGTATGGTCATGTTAATGGTTGGACCTAATCGAATCCTTACAGTGGAGGCCAAAACCTACTTATTAGATTTCTGAGGCAAAATTAAATTACTAAAAGTTATTTAGAGAAATAATTGGTTAATAAACCTATCTGTAGACATATATGGGTTGACCAATCAAAGTCGAGCTTATATGTAGTCTATGTAGATTCTAGTACCTACTAGAAAATTAAAGTAATTTTTGAATTAAAGATAGAGGCTATCAATTTGAATAAAATAGTAGAAGAACTTTTAAACTAAAGTTCAAGTCTCTAGGCTTAAAATAATTCATATACATTAGGTCATTTTTCTCTTTTCTCAAACTAAGGCTAAATCCTAATTGCTGCAATCACTATTAGACAGTGATGACTTATGGGATCCAACTTCGATAATTAGTATCGAAAGATGAATTTGGTTCAGTAGTATGAATGGGTTCATACTGGGGCTTCTTAGTCCAGTCAAAATAATTAGTCTAATATTGATCTAAATCAGGCATGGTGCTTCTACTGTTAGAAGCAGGATCATAGGAAAAAGAATTATCTTGCTTTTCTTAACCATAATAGGCTGAATAAGAGAAAGGAGCGAGAGTTGCTTATCAAGAACGTTATATGATAACACCTTAAAATTTTTCTATATGTAATTCTACTACCTAGGTATTAGATACCGATGGTCTTATGCAATTCATTGCAAGAATTTTAGGTAAGTGGAATGTTTGAAAATGATGAAAAATATCTGAACGTTGGGAATGAAAGTCTTATTCCAATCATAGCTTTAGGAATTGTCAAGGTTATTTTCAAAAGATGTCATTTTGAGTGATTATCACTATTATCCATCATTTATGGTAAATGTGATCTTTATTGGCCTTTTGATCTGAGATGATTATCATTTATCCATAAAGAAGATTGTTGTGATATTATTATGAATAATGTTACAATAATATATGGACAATAAAGAAATGACATTTAAAATTTATAAAGTGTTAAGTGTAATGTACACATTTAATAAACATCCAAGTTAGATTATGTCATGGATGTCTACCTTTAGCACTATAGGCTTAGTCATCTTGACAAGAACAGGATAAAAGGGTTAGCTTGAGAGAAAAATCTCGACATCAATGATTGTGAATCATTGATAACCTGTGAGTCTTGTCTTCTTGAAAAGATGATAAAATCATTTTTTACTGAAAAAGTGAAGGAGCCAATAAAGTTCTAAGTCTCATACATAGTGATGTATGTGGACCTATGAACTCAAGTGTCAGAAGAAGATATCAATATTTCATTATAAATGACCTATCTGGGCATAGGTGCATCTAGTCTGAATCATTTAAAATGTTCAAATGATTCAATAATAAAATAGAAAAATAAACTAAAAAATGTATTAGAACTCTTCGATTAGATCGAAGAGGCAAATACTTATCAAGTAACTTTATGACATATTTAGGAGAGAATAGGATTCTCTTTTAGTAGATTTCTTTTTGGAACATAGTATATCGGAAAGCAAAAATTAAACTTTATTAGACATGGTTCAATTCACGATAGGATTCACTTGTCTGCCTATTTCAGCATTGTGACTACTTGTTTTACTTTGAAAATATACCGAGTAAATCTATTGTAAAGACTCCATATGGGATATGGATCGAGTGTAGACCTAAACTCCCTCACCTTTGGGTTTAGGGTTGATCGGCCTATGTTATAGGTTTGCACAAATAAACTTAGATCTTGATCCAATAGGTGTTTAAGGGTTATTAATTCTACCATGCTGAAGAACATAAGATGATCATCAGCAGTAGGGCATTCCTCTTTGGAAAGGAGTTTCTTAGAGAAAGAACCGATGCCTAAGAAATATTTGACTGGTAGAAAATAAATCGACATAATGTAGTAAACTTACATAATCAAATTTGATTAGATCAAATATGGAGCCCATTAAAGTAGCACCTTTAAGGAGATCCAGTAGAGTATCATGTTAGCTGGACAGATACTATGATATCTAGGTTCAGGATGGCGATCCTATTGAGCTTGATCAGAACAGCAAAGATTCGAACGATGCAATGCAGTGGTCTAACTCTGAGAAGTAGTTTGGAGCCATATAATCCAAATTGAAGTCCATGAAAATCAAGTGTGTGGACACTAGTTGATTCACTTGAAGGAATAAAATCCATTGGGTGTGAATGGATTTTCAAAAGGATCAGAGTAGTGCAGACGGAAAGGTAAAGACCTATAAAGCCTATCTAGCTATCATCTCAGAGTTCGAACATGCATTTTGAACGTATGTCTTTATTATGAACAAAGACAAACCCTGCATTTATAATTAGGCAAAATATTCTATAGTGTTATTCCTTATGTTGTCTATGGATGAAATTTTCTTAATCGAAAATGGCATTACAACATTTTAAGGAATAAAGGATTAGCTGTCATCTAATTTCTCCATGTTCAAAGATCAGATATGGTATACTCACTAAGGATAGTGAGTAAATACCAGTTTGATCTAAGTGAGAACCACTGAAAGATTATATAGACAATCCTTAAGTATTTGAAAAATACGAAAGTCAAGTGACTCAAATATGAAGATACTGACTTAAAACTTATGGATGTTTTGATTTCAATTTTTAGTCAGATCAAGATGATAGTAAGAAAGTGTTGGATCATATCCTAATTGCAGGAGCAAGATGCTAGAAAGATTTCAAGCAGGATACTTTAGCCTATTCAGTTAGTGATGTAGAGTACATCATGACATATGATGCTGCCATGTAAGCTATATAATTGCTGAGGTTCATTAGTAGGTTAGGAGTGGCACCTTCCATCGATGGTCCAATCCTATCATAGCACTAGATCCATAACTCAGGCTAAAAAATCGAAGGACCAGCATATTCTGCATCACTATCATCTTTGATTTTAGATCAGGATGACATCTATTTTTGAAAGATCGATGAAAAAAGAGAACTTGATCGACCCATTTGCTAAGACCTCGGAACTAAGGAGTTCTACGAACTCAAGTGGAATATAAGATATTTGATATCATTCAAATTGACTTTAGTCCAAGTGAAAGTTATTGAAAAATGAATCCTAAAGTCAATCATCTAAGTGGTAGACGATTGAAATTAGTATATGAATTATCTAATAATAATAGTTATTTAGCTGGTTCATCATAAAAGTTTTATCTTTCTTAAATAAACTTCTAAATTATGATGAAGTTCTTAGAATCATAATCAATCGATAAAGAAGGATTTATTGAATAATTTTTAAATTATTCATAATCAAATAATAAGTTATTAATAAGGATGATAACTTATCGAGTGTAGATTGTTGTATGCCATATACGTTGGTTGTCCTCGTAACTAAGTAGTGTGGAGATACTGATATGGCATCTAGGTGAGATAGAGGAGTACATCTGTATTAAACGTAACTAATGTAGCACTCTACTATCAAGAGTAGCTAGCTAAGGCTAACGGATATAAGTGTTCCTCTAATCTGAGATCACCATGATTACTTGCAAGCAACTCACTATACTTTGATGTCGAACTATCTGTATTTCTAATATAGGTTCAGAAGGTTTCTAGGTATAGTCAAGTACTTGTAAAATTAATATGTAAGTCAAGATGGGATAGACCACTCTTAATTAACTTTAGGAAAAGAATGACTAGCTGTGTTTTAATTTAGCAAAACCTAGGCCTGGATAATCCTCATGAGAAGCCATGAAATTTGCAAAATTTTGAGACATAATAGAGATGACTTGTATAAGTGTTGACAGCATACTCGAAGTCATCTTGAGCATTATTAATCAAAAGGATGAATTATATGATAACCGTGGGCCAGGATTCCAAGAATGTTGTTTTGCATATATTCGACCTATCCGAATGTCGAAAACCATTGCTAGATGGTTACTTTGATTGATAAAGAAATTGATTTCTGTGCTATCAAATTAGGCTCAAATCTATAGGATCATACACATAAGAGGTTATAACCTAATCAGATGGTTAATCGATGATTGAGAATCATTCTAAGGTCAAACTATCAGTGCGATTGATGTTTGACCTAATGCAAGTATTGTAGGAGGATCGATTAGCAATTGGATTACTAATTAGCTCAATTTAATTGAGCAATCAGGTTGAGATCAAGTCTAATTGAATTAGATTCAATTAGAATTAGTTTGGACTTAATTAGATTAAGTTCAATTGGTTTATTGGATAAGCCAAATGCAAGGAAGAATAAGTCATTGTTGGACCAGGACTTGAATGCACCTAATTCTAAATTAACTTAAGATTTAAATCAAATTTAAATATAGTTTAAACCTGACATAATTAGATTTCTAGTTAGACTAGAATCACCCATAATTAGGCTTGCACTAATCCTATTTTAATTAGATTCAAAATTATTTTGACTTAGTCAATTAGGAGGAGTCCTAGTTGGACTGGGACTCTCTCACTTCCCTTGCACCAAGATAGAAAAACCTACACCATATCTTTTTCCATTATTGGCATGAGATTTTGCATGCTAATGAGTGGTCCTTACGCCCATATATCTATGGTTTTGGGAATTAGTTTGAACGAGTCAAACTAAGAAAGATTAGATAGAGTTTTAATCCCTTAAAACTCTTCTTTTCTTCCTATGCAAAGCATCCCACGCCCCCTATTTTTGTGGCACCCTCTCCTCTGATTTTTTGTGCATATTTCTTCTTCTCCCTTATGTGATTTTTGTTCTCCATGCACAAAAAAATCTGGGGAGGCGTCCAAGAGTTGGACGCCCGCCAATCTCCTCCTTGTTTCCTATTTTGACTAGGTCATTTGAGCTAGTCTTCCTATTGTCTTGGGATGCCTCCTTCTAATTATTTTAAGCATCAAAACCTGGTGATATTCCATGACAAAAATTTGAAGAAAGAGGCTTGGAGGCATAGGAGATTGAGGTGCCAATTATCTTGGAGAAGATCCTTTCATTTGGACATCAAATGTTGATGTCTTGATGAAGACAAAGGTAAGAGAAGATTGTCTTCTCTTATTTTTCTTTTAAGTATTTTTTTTTATTTCTTTTATATATTTTTATGTGATAAAAATTTGAGAGAGAGAGAGAGAGAGGAATAGGGTGTGGTGATGAGTGCTCCAAGTTGTTGGGGCATGATGTTCTTTTTGGACATAATCTGATCATGTTCTGATGAGAGAAGAAGAAGAGAAGAAAGATCTTCTCTTAGGATTTCTTTGAGAATCCTTCTTCTCTATTTATTTATAAAATTTTTCTATGAAAAAAATCAGATAATACTAGATCTAAAAACATGAAAAAATCTAGAGAAGAAGGTCCCTCTTGTCCTAACATAGAGATATTTTTAGGACATCAATCATTGATGTCCTAAAAGAGAAGATTTGTCTTCTCTTAGGGTATTTTTTCTTGTTCTTATTTTTAATTTTTCGATTGATGTCCTGAAAGAGAAGATTTATCTTCTCTTAGGGTATTTTTCTTTGTTCTTATTTTTAATTTTTGGGTGATCCAAGAATTGAATTTCTTCCTTATTCCTCCTCATATTCTTCATCTCTTGGAGTGTCCAAGAGATCCAAAGAATACTTTTTAGATTAACCATTAGAAGGGATCTGCGAAAAGCTAATACTTCAAGCAAATCTTTGTTCGATGAACCTTTGATTTATATTGCAGCTTCGTGTGAACTTTTTGTAGAGATCGGACGTGTGTGCGGCTCCAAAGGCAACAACAAAAATCAATCACGAAGTTCATGACCTATGCGAAGGTAAGAGATTTAATCTCTTCTCTCACCTAGATGTGATATAGAGTTTAGATCTAGAACTATTCTAGATCTAGGATATTGATTTGATCAATACAAAAATATTTATTTTCTAATTTATATATTTATTATAATATGTTATAGGTCTTAAATGTAGGGTTTAGTAATTAGATTACATGCTTTTATAGATTAAATAGTTTAATCTGCAACTTCCGTGGTATTTTATTTCAAAAGTATTTTAAAATTCAAACATGAAACCCTGCATATTTTCCATTAAAGACTCCTTAGGATGTCTTATAAAACAAGTTTTAAGGGATCTTGATTCTAACTTGTCCGTCTATTGTCTTTTGATATGGGTCGGACAATCCCAAATCTTGAGATGACTTAGACTCGATTTCTTACTATGCCATATCTCATATGGTGTGGTAAGAATAGTTTTAGAAGAAAACCTATTCAATACATAAATAGCAAATAATAGACAATATCCCCAAAGAAAGATAGGAAGGTCTGTGAAGCTCATCATGAATCGAATCATATCTAATAGGATTCGATCTCTCCTTTCTAAAATTCCATTCAGTTGAGGCATTCCAGGCAGAGTCCATTATGAGACTATGACATGCTCTTTGAGATAACCTAAAAATTTTTTACTAAGGTATTCACCTCCTCAATATGAGCAAAGAACCTTAAGAGACTTTTCAATTTACTACTCCACTTTATGTCTAAATTCTTTGAACTTTTAAAAGACCTTAGACTTGTGATGCATAAGGTACACATATCCATACCATAAAAATCATCGGTAAAGGTAATGAAGTAAAGATAACCACCTCTGATCGGCATATTGAATGGACCGCATACATCTAAATGCACCAGAGCAAGTAACTCTGTGGTCCTTTCCTCATGTTCTACAAAGGGTAGCTTAATCAATTTTCTTTGAAGGCATGATTCATAGATCGGATATGACTAGAAAGTCAATAGATCTAATAGTCCAATTTCTCCAATCTGTTAATCCTATCTTCTCCAATATGATTTAGCCTTAGTTGCTATAAATACTTTTGGTTTACATTATCTCTAGGTCATTTAGATCCTATGACCTTCACATTTTGTTCGACATAGTTCATAGATATATCAACATGTAACTAAAAGGGACCATTGATAAGAAAATCACTACCAATTTTATTATTTTCAAAATAAATGTTAGAGTGATCCTTAAAGAAATTAATTACATAATCTTCTTATGTTATGCAAGAGATAGAAATTAGATTCCTGCTCGCAATAGGTACAAAATAATAGTCACTTAAGGACAAAATATTTCTAGGTGATAGTCGAAGAGGGTATGTCCTTATGGCCATGGTAGCAATCTTTGCTTTGTTCCCGATGTGTAGGGTCATTTCACTATCCCTCAACCTCCTACTATCCTCAAGATTCTGCAAAGAAGTGAAAAGATGCGCACTAGATCCATAGTCAAGCATATAATTGGATGCAGAAGAAACTATTAGGTTTGTTTCTATAACGAGCATACCTTCAGAAGGTCCATCTTTCTTCTTATTCTTCAGGCTTGCCAGATAAACTAAGTTTTATTTCTAATGGCCATTAGAATTATAGTAGAAACACTTTTCTTTCTCTATGATCTTCTTGTTAGGAACCACCTTCATTTTCTTTTTCTTGATCTCCACCTTCTATTGCTTTGTAGACTTTTTCTTCTTCCTAGTAGACTTTCTCTTGAAATAAGTCTGCTCCACCACAAGTACAGAGCCCTTTGAACTCTTCAAGATTCTTTTAGTAATAAACAACATATTTAACAGCTTAGACATGGTGCACTAGATCTTATTCATATAGAAGTTTATAATAAATTGTGCATATGAATCCATCAAAGACTGCAAAATGAAATCAATCTGCAATTTCTTGTTCATAGATATTCTAAGCTTCTCAAGCTCATCTAGGTCCTTGATCATAATCAAATAGTGATCGTGGATCGATTGCCCACCATGCATCTTAGCCTTGAAGAGACGCTTAGATACTTTGTAGCGAGCTGTGCGACTCTATTCTTCATACAACTCTTATAGGTGAACTAGAATTTGCCTGGTAGTCTTCATATCTTCATGTTGGTACTATAATTTATTTGACATTGAGGCCAACACATAGCACTTGACCTTGTTATCATCATCCAATCACTTCTCATGGGATGCTCTCTGATCAGTAGTTGGACAAACTGGAAGAGAGGGAAGATTCTGGTCAAGAATATAGCCTATCTTTTCAGAACTCAAGAAAATCTTTAAGTTCCATAGCCAATCCTTAAAGTTTGGTCCAGTTAACCTCTTGGTTTTAAGGATTCGAATAAGGGGGTTTGAAGCAGCCATTTCCTGTAAAGAGTCAAAATTTTTAGGTAGATTTTATAATTGACTTAATCAATTTATTTTAGAGATTTTATTTTAAAAATAAATTGAGGGCTTCCACTATTTTTTTGGATCCCCATACTCTCTTGGAAGAGAAATGAAAACCTCCATGATTAAGGATTTTTAGTAGATGCTGCAATCTCATCGATTGACTCACCACCTTATCTAATAATTATTGATGATAGGCCAGCCCATGAGTAGACAACTCTTGTCTACTATTTCTTCAAACATATTGTAGCCAACTCTAGTCTCTAAGTCATGTAGGCTCATCGTGCCCAGAATATTATCCCACTTCTTAGTTAAGTCAGACACACTGTTTGTGCAAAATGAAGCCATCATTGGGACTAATATTATATTCAAAATATTAAGCCCAACCCCATCTCTACTCCACAAAATCTCATGCCTAATAATATGGTTGCATCTTTCTAGTGCAACTAAACCACTATATCCAATCGAAAATAATCAACCCCAAAAAGAGCCCACACAACTACAATGATGGAAGACCGCTAGATTTAATATTTCAAAGAAAGATTTAGATTTACGTCTCATCCTTAATTAGTCATAATAGTTATGACTAACCTAGTAGCATGGGCTAGCTCGAATCATAAGTGACTCAATTCAAAACTTAATCGACCAAGTTGGCTAGGTATGTCTGATTGTTGGGAGGGTTACAGATGCTTGCCTTATTCACCACTTGTGCATGGCCAGATAAGCATGATCCCAATTAAAAACCATAACACCATTTGGTCAATAAGAGTCAAATAAATCAGCTTTGATTCAGGCTCGAACCATAAATCCAAATTAGGTCTTTAACCTAATCGACAATATATAGCTGTTGATCAATCTGACCAATCTACAACTACTTGGGTTGGTCTAGAGCACACTTGATCCCATCCTAACCAACATTTGCTTTAGTTTGATCAACCGCAAACTAGACCTAATTGAGCTATCCACACTCTGAACCCATGTTTTATGAAATTATTTTAGATCTTCAATTCTCAATTTTTAGATCTATTTAATTTTATAACTTAATTCTTAATTAAGTCCATGGGTCTAATTTAGATGTCCATATAATTTAAATTACATTGTATCCCATATAATAATTTTTTTGCTCACCCTTGAGTCGATTAGAAAATCCGTCGCTCGGTCTACATATTCGAGTCAGCTTGTCAGCAAATTAATCCAACTCCATGGGATCTTGAGTCAACTCCAACAACTTCAAGTCGACTCGCCAGGGCTTGGAGTCGACTCGAACAAGAACCAAGTTGACTCCTGTAGGCGAGATAGCAATAGGTACTGAAACTTTTTCAGATTTTTTTACATCATAAAAATTATTATTTAGATGTGAAAATATTTTTCTAATCTAAATAATTTTTATATGCATCAAAAACACCAAAAATTCTAGAGTTTTATGATCTAGGATTTTGCAAAAAAATAAATTTTTTTTTATGGTTCTTTTTCTCGAGACATTACAAGCGACACCCCTACACGCCATAAGAGCAAACCCATCGATTGGGCAAGAGAGGGACTTTAATCCCTTCTTTCTGTTATGATCGGATGGCCATGGTGATGCACTCATTTCAAGTACTATGTTACTAGGACATTAAATCTACATCTCATATGAAAGATTTAAACTACATATCTAATATGCAAAACAAGATCTAATCTTAAGCACACTGATTCAATTTAAAACTCTTTTAGATCTATAAAATTTTTAGATCTCATCTGAAATTAAGTCTAAATTAGATCTATGATTCCAACAACCTAGCTCTGATAGCTATTGAAGGATCTATTGTTGTACTGGATCGATCAGAATAAAATGTAGTGGAATTTAAAACTTTTGATCTATCCAGCATGAGAAGCATAGATCTATTTAGATATGAAATCAGCATATAATAAAGGAGGAAGTGATAACTTTCATAACCTTGCATGAGTAAATGAACACCGCAACTGATTCCATAGATTTGAGGAGGTTCGCTTGCTATTGAGCCACGCAAGTGCTCGACCTTTATAGTTATCCACCGGGATCAAGTTTGGATCATCCTTCTTTTGCCTTTCTGGATCCTTGATCAACAGTTATTCTTATTCCTCGAGATCTCAACACTTGAGATCTGATCTTTCTTTCTTGGCATGGAAGAAACTTGACCTAACTCCTTTAGGCCTATGGAAATATGGCGCCCAACAAACTTGGGCATGGGATAGGGAGGAGAGAGAGAGAGATGAGGCATGGACACAAGGAAAGGGTTATGAAAATCTAATTTCCTTTTTCTTACACAAACCCTAAAAGGCTGTCCTTTTATAGACCCTTGATTTGAATTCAAAATTCAAATCAAATGAGATAAAATGGTTAGTTGTTATCACATAACAACACTTTCCATTTAATCTGATTTTCTTCCTAAGAAAATTAGGTTTAAATGGTATGTGATCCCTCCCTAAAAGGTAAGAAAAGTGGGTGTCAATATTTGGCAGCCACTTGTCCTCATCCAAGCAAGAGAGAGGGTGTGTGTCCTCTTTCCCTTCTCATGCTAAAATCAAAGAGGGGCATGTGCTCCTCTCATTCCTTCACATGGATGCCAATGGTGAGCGCACTTGGAACATGCCAAGGAGTGTGCCCTCTTGATCTCATCCAGAGGTGGCATGCATCCTTTTGATAAAATCCCATGTTCTAAGTAGAAATTCAAGGAAGAAAAGATTGAGTCAACTCTTAACTTGATCCCATCCTATTAGGCACCCAAATAGGTACCCACTAAACCCAAATAGATTAATTAAGGATCAAGGCTATTGACTTGATCTAATCCTTATCAAATAAGGACTCAAGTCCAAAGAAGAAATTAGGTTTGACCATGTGCTAGCATGGTGCTCCTAAACCCAATAGGATTTCATCAAATTCTAATCTAATTGTAACTTCATAAGTCCAATTGGTTAATCCAACATTAAATTTCTTATTCTATAATCCCATAGATTTAATTATGTCTGGTAGTAAAATATATCATGATCTCCATCATAGCATCATTGAAACTCTTTTCAATGGATTGGAATAATTTCAACTCACGTCCAACAAGGATCATTGATTCAGAACGATCCTAATGAGCTCTCACAATCAACTAGTGACATCTAGCAATATATAGTGGCAATCCAATATAACTAAAGAGATGAACCTCAAGGTGCGATTATCATGTGATACAATTATTCTATGATGAGTTTCGATAAGATGAGATTAAGGATAACTCATCAAACTGAAGAAAAAAATCATGATTTTTTGGATCAGATTCGTTCAAATCTGATTGGATCAAGAGGCATATTTCAAAAATTTTCTCTTAGATCTAAATTAGATCTGATATTTTTCAGATCTAATTTTATGATCTGATAAATAAGAAAATAAATTAAATTAAATCTAAATTAGTTTTATCTTGATATGGATAATTCGATTACCCATTGATGATCCTGCTGATTGCCTAAGGTTCTGGATCTAGCCATGCAAGTACCTGGCCTCTATCGATATCTACTTGGACTGGATCTGGAGATCTTTTCCTTCTTTATCATATCTCTAAAAATTAGATCTGGATCTAATTTGAAGGATCTTTGAAACTTCTTTTGAAGATCTACTGTCATCTCTGCAGTAGTGCTGCCTTCATCCTTTCTCGTCAGTCTTTTCTTGCTTGAATCGTACTAATCTAAAGGCCCAATTTTCTTAGGTGTGGAGAGAAGAGAGAGGATCAAAAAGGTGGCATGGAGGAGGGAGAGGGGCAGCCTTAGGGCATGGCTAGGAGAAAGTTCTGTCAAAGTTGGGTGCAGACAGGTCTTTATATAGATCCTGCTGTGCCATGCAGTGCCACATCATGCCGGCCAATCACGCTGCTTCGTGCAATCAGATCTAAATCTAATTGATGAGATAACATCACCTGATCCAATCAGATGAGAAACCCATAGATTCATCCTTAGATGGTGCCTAAGACTAGTCAAAGTCTATAGGTGAGGGTCACCTAGTTTCAATCCAAGAAGCAATCTGGAGTTCCATCCGTATGGGACTCTAGGCATCCCTATCCATGGGCGCACGCCATCCTAGGCATGCGCCCCTTCTTTTCTAAAACTCAGTAAGGAGACAAGCTCCTATCTGCTCTCCAATAAGTGCATGACATATGGGCAGATGTCCAAGAGTCAAAGGTCAATGTTTGATCAAAGTCAAAGGACAAGAATTAGCAGGTGATGAAAAATAGTTAGTATTGTCTTAAATATATCTCATAAATTAAGACAATCCTTTTCTGATCTGAACAAGCTCCAATCAGACTAGGTAAAGGTACCTGAGTGAGCACAAACTCATTTGGCTCAGTCGAGATAACTTTTAATGATAGAAAAAGAAGAATGTTAGGCTCAATCATGTGCTAGCATGATTTCCTTGAACCTAATTGAATCTAATTCAAATCAATTGAACTGGGTTAGTCTAATTGATGATATCCAAATCCAAATTCTTATTTGTGTGATTCAGTTAGGTTCAATTCTGTATGGTAATGGGATATGTCATGATCCTTATCATTGACATCATCAAAACTCCTTTCGATGGATCAGAACTCTTTTGATTCAGACAACTGAAATGATCGATCATCTAAATAATTCTAATTGCTCCCAAAATCCACCAGTGACACCTAGCAGTATATAGTGGCAACCCATCAAAACTAAAAATGAATCTCTCAGTGCAACTACTTATGTAATTAAGTTCTTCTATCTTGAGTCCCGATCAGATTAGGGTTAAGGTGAACTCATCAAATCCTAATTTCTATCATATGATTTAATCATTTGATTCAAGTCCGATGTGAAAATCTTAATAGAAACTCTTTCTATTATTTCACTCTTTGCCATGACCATGGGCTTATGGACTTGATTCTCATGATTATCATAGGGTTGCTCCTCATCCACCGAGGTAGATAGATTCTATCTTGGTGCAATCCAATTCCTACAATGAACATGCTATAGCCAACATACACCTCAAAATTTCGAATGGCTAGAAGACAGAGTCATGGTGTAGTCAAACTATAACATCCTTAAGGTGAACTGTCAATGCACCTCAGATCAAAGAACCAGACATACCACTGCAACTTCGAGTCAGTCATCGACGAGAAGGTAGACTTTCTTATGACTACTCGAGGTGGTCACGCTCAGTGCCCTCGTTCTCTAATGAGTACCTATACTCTCGCTCCAATGTCTCTACACCATAGACTTAAGTCTCATCTACTATAAAGAAATGATTGTACACTAATCTTTTTGATCAATCACCATCCTCATGACGATCCTACGGTCAGGAGTCTTTTATGAGTTAATAAATGAAAATTCATATCTTAAATTTTCAACTCTTGAAAATATAAATTATCATTACCATTAACTCAAAGAATGTATCACAGACACTAAATACATATTTATGATAGAAAATAATTTATTTTATTATTTATAATCAAAATTATAATTTTTTCCCTAGAAGTATATTACAAGTGTCAGCCAATTCTGGCTTCTAGGGCACATATATCTAACAAACTCTCACTTGACCTAAAGCTAATTGGCTACAAGTCTAAGTCCCATCTTCTCAAGGTGGGCTTCGATCTTCTGCTGGTCTAACGATTTTATAAGTAGATCCACCGCATTATCTGTGGAGTCGACTCTCTTGACCTCGACATAACCCTTCTCGAGGTAATTGAGGATGAGGTGGTATCACCGCTCGATGTACTTGGATTTTTGATGAGACCTCGACTTCTTAGCAAGGGCTATGGCATCATTATTATCGCAGTATAGAGGAATGGCATCTAATAGCATCACTCCGATCTCTGCGGCAAACTTCTTGTACCAGAATGCCTCCTTTGCAGCTTTTGATGTAGCGATGTATTTTGCTTCCATAGTGGAATCTGCTATCACTATTTGTTTGAAACTTTTTCAACTGACAGCTCCATCATTGCACAAAAATAGACTCCCAGATGTCGACTTTCGATCATCTACATCGAATATAAAGTCCGAGTCTATATATCCCTGGACTTGGAGTTCTCCATTACCAAAGATCAGTAACATATCCTTAGTTCTTCTCAAGTACTTAAGGATACATTTCACAAAAGTCCAGTGTTCTTCATCTAGATTCAACTGATATCTGCTCGTGACACTTACAGCATGGGCTATATCAGGTCGTGTACATAACATGGCATATATGAGGCTCTCTATTACTAAAGCATAAGGGATCTTGCTCATACATTCTATTTCCTCAGATGTGCTAGGGCATATCTTCTTGGAAAGATGAATGCCATGCCTGAAGGATACTAAACCCCTCTTAGAGTTTTCCATACTAAACCTCTTTAGCACTTCCTTTATGTACATTTTCTGTGAAAGTCCTAGCATCCTATTTGGTCTATCTCTATAGACCTTAATTCCTAGAATAAAGGATGCTTCTCCTAAGTCTTTCATGGAGAATTCTTTAGATAACCATATTTTAACTATGGTCAATATGGGAATATCATTCTCAATAAGAATAATGTCATCCATGTACAATACGAGGAAGACAACAACACTCCCACTGACCTTTTTGAAGATACATGACTCCTCATTTTTGATGAAACTAAATAATTTGACCGCATCATTAAAACAAGTATTCCAGCTCCGAGATGCTTGCTTAAGTCCATAGGACCTTTGCAGCTTGCAAACCTTATGATCATCATCACTAGATGTGAAACCTAGTGGTTGTTTCATATAGATATCTTCCTCAAGATGTCCATTTAAGAATGCCATTTTCACGTCCATTTATCATATTTCATAACTGAAATAGGCTGCAATAGCAAGCAATGTATGGATGAATTTTAGCATAGCTACTAACGAAAAGGTATCCTGATAGTCAATGCCTTCGCGCTGACTATAACCTTTCGTCATAAATCTAGTCTTGAATGTCTCCACATTCCCATCTGCACTAATCTTTCTCTTGTAGATCCATTTACATCCAACAGGTACTATACCTTCTGGTGGATCTACCAAGGTCCAGACTTGGTTTGAGTGCATCGAGTCAATTTTTGACTTCACTGTCTCTAACCATTTCTCAGAGTTGATATCTGATATCGCCTCATTATAGATTTTAGGATCATCACCATGAACCCCATTTTCTATGAGGAACATTTTCTCTACTTCCTCTGAAATAGTATCTAAGTACCTCTCAAAGGGATGGAAAATCCTTTTTGATCTACGAGGTGGAGGAGGTAGTGTATGGATTGGCTCAACCTGATTTGGTTCCATTTGGTCCTTAGCTCATTGCTCTTGTGAGACTTTCTCTTCGAGCTTAATCTGCTTTCCAATGCCACTATCTTGAATAAACTATTTTTTCAAGAAAGATGGCATGTCGACTCACAATCACATTGTGATCTTCTAGAATATAGAAATAATATCCTAATGACTCTTTAGAATATCCTATGAATCGAGCTCTAAAGGACCTAAAGTCTAACTTGTCCGCTTGTTGTCTTTTGACATGAGCCGGACAACTCCAAATTCTGAGATGACTTAGACTTAATTTCTTACCATGCCATATCTCATACGGTGTGGTAGGAATGATTTTAGAAGAAATCCTATTCAGTAAGTATATGTAGTTAACAAATAGTATCCCCAAAGAAAATCAAGGATGGTCTGTGAAGCTCATCATGGATCGAACCATATCTAATAAAGTCTGATTCCTCCATTCTAAAACTTCATTGAGTTGAGGTGTTCCTGATGGAGTCCATTGAGAGACTATGCCATTCTTTTGAGATAGTCCAAAAATTTCCGACTAAAATATTCACCTCCTCGATCTGATCGAAGAACCTTAATGGATTTTTCAGTTTGCTTTTCTACTTCATGTCTGAACTTCTTTGAACTTTTCAAAGGCTTCAGACTTATGTCTCATAAGATACACATACCCATACCTAGATAAATCATTGGTAAAGGTTATGAAGTAGACTAGGTTGCTCTAGCCGGCACATCAAATGGACCGCACACATTAGTATGTACTAGGGCAAGAAGATTTGTGGCCCTTTCCCCATGTCCTACAAAAGAGAGCTTAGTCATTTTGCCATGAAGACAGGATTCACAAATTGGATATGACTCGAAAGTCAATGGACTCAATAGCTCATGGTTTTCTCCAATTTGTTAACCCTATCTTCTGCTATATGACCTAATCTTAGGTGCCATAGATATCTATCGTTTGGACTATCCCTAGCTTCATTTTGATTTTATGGCATTCACATTTTGCTCAAAATTAAAAATAGATACATCAACATGTAACTGATAAAGACCGTTAATAAGGAAACCACTTGCAATTTTATTTTTTTCATAAAGAATGTTACAATGGTCCTTAAGAAAACTAATTACATAGCCTTCTAATGCAAGGCAAGAAATAGAAATCAAATTTCTGCTTACTATAGGCACATAATAACAGTCTTTTAATACTAAGTCTAAACCAGATGGTAGTCGAAGAGGATATGTTTCCACGATCATGGCAGCAACTCTTGCTCCATTTTTGATACGTAGGATCATCTCACCATCTCTCAATCTCCTGCTATCCTCAAGACCCTACATAGAAATGCATAAGTGAGCACTAGAACCAGAGTCAAGCACCCAACTAGATGCAAAAGAAACCATAAGGTTAGACTCAATAACGAGCATACCTCCAGAAGGACCCGCCTCCTTCTTTAGGGTGGCCAAGTAAGTAGGACAGTTTCACTTTCAATGGTCGTCATTGTTGCAATAGAAATATTTTTCTTTGTTAGCGGCCTTCTTCTTCAGCTCTGCTTTTTGTTAGATATATGTGCCTTAGAAGCCAAAATTGGCTGACATTTGTAATACACTTCTAGGGGCAAAATTATAATTTTGATTATAATCAATAAAATGGGTTATTTTCTATCACATATGTATATTTAGTGTCTGTGATACATCCTTTGAGTTAATGGTAATGATAATTCATATTTTCAAGAGTTGAAAATTTAAGACATGAATAATCATTATTAACTCATAAAATGCTCCCGACCATAGGATCATCATAAGGATGGTGATTGATTCGGAAGGTTGGTGTACAATCGCTTCTTTTTAGTAGATGAGTCTTGAGTCTATGGTGTGGAGACACCAGAGTGAGAGTACAGATACTCGTTAGAGAATGAGGGCACTGAGCGTGACCACCTCGAGTAGTCATTAGGAAATCTACCTTCTCGTCAATGACTGACTCGATGCTGTAGTGGTATGTCTGGTTCTTTGACCTTGAGGTGCATCGATAGTTCACCTTGAGGTGTGTTATAGTTTGACTACACCATAACTCGATCTCCTAGCCATTCGGAATCCTGAGGTGTATGTTGGCTATAGCATCTTCATTGTAGGAACTGGATTGCATCAAGATGGAAATCTATCTACCTCGGTGGATAGAGGAGCAGCCCTATGATATGATCATGAGAATCAAGTCCAGAAGTCCATGGCCATGGCAAAAGTGAATAATAGAAAGAGTTTCTATTTAGGATTTTCACATTCGGACTTGAATCGAAATGATTACATCATATGATAGAACTAGGATTTTGACGAGTTCACCCTTAAACCCTAATCTGATCGGGAGCTCAAGATAAAAGAACTTAATCACACAGGTAGCTACACCAAGAGATTTGCATTCAGCTCTGATGGATTGCCACCATATACTGCTAGTGTCACTGGTGGATTTTGGGAGCAATTAGAATGATTTAGATGATCAATCATTCTAGCTGTTCGAATTAGAAGAGTTCTGATCCATCGAAAGGAGTTTCGATGATGTCGATGATAGAGATCATGACATATCCCATTACCATATAGAACTGAACCTAACTGGGTCACATAAATAAGGATTTAAATCTGGTGATCATCAATTGAACTGATCCAGTTCAATTGATCTAAATGAGATTCAATTAGGTTCAAGAAAATCGTGCTAGTACTCAATTGAACCTAACATTCTTTGTTTACCATCATAAAAAATTATCCTGACTGAGCTAAAGGAGTTTATGCTTGATCAGAGGCCTTCATTTGGTCTGACTGAAGCTTGTCCAGATTAAAAAAGGATTGTCTTATTTTGTAAAATAATACCTACCATTTTTGGTCACCTGCCATTTCTCATCCTTTGACTTTGGTCAAAAGTTGACCTTTGACTGGTCAAATGTTGACCATTGACGCTTTGACTTCTGTTTACGTGTCATGCACCTATTGAAGAGCTGGTGGGGGCTTGTCCCCCTACTAGAAGCTGGCAAGGAGGAGGGTGCACGCCAAGGGTGGCATGCGCCCAAATTTGAGGCACCCAGGAGTCCCTGTTGAACAGGGACTCCATCTCCTTTTTGGATTCCGATTAGACTCCTTCTAAGAATCAACTTTGACTGATCTTAGGTGCCATCTAAGGATGAATCCAAGGGACTCTATTTCCACCAATCAAATTTAGATCTGATTTCACAAAGGGTTGTGATTGGTTGGGATGAAGAGGGTTGGATCACGCATAGTCTATAAATAAGACCTTGCACCCAACTCAAGAAGTATCTGAAAATTCTCCATGCCCCAAGGCTACCTCTATCCTCCTCCTCCTCCATGCCAAGACCATCTTCTCCCTCTTCTCTCCATGCCTAAAGTAGTTTGGGATCCAAGTTGGTGCAATCCAGATGAGAGAAAGATGATAGAAAGCTAGAAGGCTGCGTTGCTGCAAAGGACAACTGCTGATCTTCGAAAGCCATTTTGAAGATCCTCCAAATCAAATTCAGATCTAATTTTTGGAGATGTGATAAAGAAGAAGATAATCTTCAGATCTAGCTCAAATGGATACCGATAGAGGCCAGGCACTTACGTGGCTAGATCCAGTACCTTTCGCTGCTTACAGGATCATCAACGGATAATAGGATTATCCTACATCAAGGTAAATTAAATTAAATTAAATTTATCTAGATTTTTTTTATTATTATAATAATAAGAATTAAATTTAAAACATCTCAAATTTAATCTAGATTAAAGAAATTTTTTTTTAAAATATATCTCTTGATCCGATCATATCTGAACGAACCTGATCCAGGAAATCAGGATTTTCCTTTAACTGGCATCAGAGCCAAGATTCTAAAGTATTTAGATTTAATTTTAAATTTATTTTAATTAAAAAATAAGTGATTTTAGATGTCACATGAGATGTGATCAGATCTGAAATCAGAAAAATTAAAATTAAATGATTTGGATCTAAGATTAGAAAATATGCATGACTAGTTCTAAAATAGAATAGTTCTATAGAATAGTCTTGCATTTATAATTTATTTAATTAAATCATATTTTACATCTATTATTTACTATTTTTTGATATTATACATATTATTATAACTAACATCTAAAAATAAAAAATAAAAAATTTTTAATTTATCATCATATGAGATATGATTGATGCATTCAGACTAGTTGTAGAAGTTCTACATAGTTATCTAGATTAGAGTTTATTTGATAAGATCAATTTAATCTAATTTTTTAGAATTATATAGATAATATTTAAGATATAAAAATATGCATGATTCGATCATAGAGATGTATCAAAATATGCCATGATTAGATACTAATTTATATATGAGATATATGATATAGATCTAAAATTATATTTATAGCTTATAGCATGTTCCTGATTAAGGCTTCTCTTAGTCTTCGATCATAAAAAAATGAAGAAGGGTTTTTAAAGGCCCTCCTCCCATCCGATGGGACGTTCTTATGACGTGTAGGGATGCTGCGCATTTCATCTTAATCAAAAATCCAGAAAACTTACTTTCTGCAAAACCCTAGATCTGAAATCTAGATTTATTATGCATATTGTTTTATGAACCCTACTTAATTAAGAATTAGAATTATGGAATATTAATTAGGTCTAAAATTGGATTTTAAATCTAAGAATATTCATAATACATGGGTTCGGACTTGGTAGCTTAATTTAGATCTACAGTGTTGATCAAACCAATCAAGAAGTTGTTTAGATAGGATCAACATGCTTAAATTGACCAGCCTATAAATTAATCTGGGTCAGAATTGAGTCACGATCAAGCAAGACTAATTAGGCTCAGAGATTAGAGTCTGGATTGTAGAGCTACCTAAAGTTTCTGGCTCAACAATTTGGTGTCTAAGTAAGTTTGGCACATACGATCGACTGATTTTTTAATTAGGAGCTACTCGACCTGAATGCGTTCTTGTATGAGTTAATGACATATCCCTTCCACGATTCACTTACCTGGCATATCTATTGGGTCAGTTTCGATTTGAGGGTCATAATTGAGCTAACCCATGCCATATAGATAGTCATAATTGTTATGACTATGAAAAG
>QRFJ01006064.1:0-32755 GCA_006176705.1 Cocos nucifera | reverse complement strand
GCATCTTAATTAATGCCACTTGATTAAGTGACTTGGGAGCGATTATTCTCTAACAAATTTGAGAATAATAGGGTCCATTAAATATTTTGATAGGGATCCTTCAAAAGTTGAAAAATGGGAATAGGGTGATGGGAAAGGAAGCTAGGATAATTTTAATACCTTTGATGTAATAAGAAGATATGATTTAATCTTTTTTCATTTTCTTGGGCTCTTAAAATCCATTGATTACCGAGTCATGATGAAAATTATTTTTAAAAAAATTAATGATTTTAAAGATTATTGCAATTTTTGTGGAATACTATTCTTAAAGAAACATACACTTGATGGCATTTATAACTTAATAATCTTTATGGTGATGTCTTGCTTTTCACTAGTTTTATATTTTAAAAGTTGTAATTTACGTTGGTAGGATAGATATCATGGCTAAAGTAGCGAGGCATGAGCCTGCCCCCATTTTGGTGAACCAAGTCTTAAGTCAAAGTTCTTTTATCATGTCTCATCAAATTAAGCCTTTCTTTATAAGATCACGTAAATCAAGAAACATCCTTCAAAATAATCAGCTAACTAACATCTTTTTAAAAAACATAAGAACTATCAATTTGACTCTAGTTAGAAATTATGAGCATGCCATTGATAGAAGTTATACAACCATAAACAATGATTACAATGAAAAAAATTTAGACATCTTTGCTTCAAGTGAATGAAACAATTAAAAGCATTGATGCTTGCAATACATATACCAATTTGGCTAGATTTGAAATAACAAACTCTCGCTAAGAGCTCATAAAATTGATTTCTCTAGTTATGAAAAAAGAATCATATGTGAGGAGTTTATTGCTATCCCCAACACTTTAGAAGTATTAGACTGGACGAAAGTAAACTGAAGGATGCATCAAGATGTTTTACAACATTGATCTTTAATCCATTGAGGTTCCTATCTAACAATTAGATATATAGTTCATGTGACAGTTCGTGCATCGAGCCATTGAGGCCTCTATCCATATTATTTGATTTTGTATCATATATGTGCTTATGTGCATGAAAATTTGATAGTTACTAATATTTTTAAATTTAAGTTTTGAAAATAAAAGTTGATCATGTTTGCGTACCTGACTAATGATTAATTATATTTTGACTATTGCATCCCATGTTGTCACATGAATTATCTATTTAAGATGCTTATTGCTTATTGGGTTATCAATCTCATTATTCTTTTTTGCTTTTTCAGATTTAGAAGCTTAGTTATGGATGTGGGTACTACATTGAAAATTAAAAATAAGTTTTGATAGAATCAACATAATTTAGATTTGGATTTATTATTATAGTTTATAGGATTATTATTTCAGGTTCAATGGATGTTGGACTTTTGAATGTTATTTTTCAGTTGGATTTATTAGTTAATTAAATTTCAACTTTTAGTTATTCAAATTATCTCCTTTGTAATGCATATGATATCGTGTTGGGAAAACTTGCATGCTTGTAGAGAGTGTTCTCCACAAGCATGGATGGTTGACATGAATCCTTGATTCACGTTCTTGGATGGGTGTGTGCGATAATTAATATGATATCAGAGCATAAGTGGAGAAATCATGACACAAAAAATCAGACATGAGTGTTGATTTGAAGGCGCTAGGGGCATTGGGATGATAACTAATATTAATTTTGATATAATTTAGAAACTTAGATTTGAGTCAAGTATATTGATGGATTTGAATCAGAGTGCACATCGAAAGCATTGTGGTCTAAATTTTTTTCAAGCAGATCAGAACAATAATTTGATTTAAGGAATACTATAATGAAAGACTTGATCATTACATTATAGGATTATTATGATCTGAGAAAGATGTATCCCTAAATTTTTTATAACTGGGCAAGAAAAATTTTGATGATGAATTTTTTTTTTTAGAAAAGAGATTGTGACACCCAAGTCCAAACAACTTGGGTCTGATCTAGACACAAAAAAAGAAACAACCCAAAAAGGATTTACCATGAATTTTAGAGCACTAGAAAAAAAAAGAGGGCCAACACATGCTGGGCACGTGCTGGGCAGAATAGTTGAACTCCCATTGGAGTTCTCTTCCTTCACAATCAACTCTTGATCAGGAAGGAGTTTAACTCCTCCCCTCTAGCCCATTTTAAGGGAAGAGGGCTTCCCTCTTCTTCCCATAAAATACCGAGGCCCAAGCTGGTGGTTCATAAGAGTTCTCTCCTTTTTTTCTCTTCGATGGTGCTTAATCGTGTTTGTCGAAAGCACGGGCCAACCGTCATTGGAACCTAAGTAGGATCCTCTAACTTTTAAGATTATTTGGCTTGCCTTCCTCCTTAGGCTATGAACCTTGATTTTTGGTGGACAATCACTAGATTTTTCTTAGAAATCCAAACATTTATTTCACCCTGGCCTCTGCCCATTTGTTTGTTGATTTACCTAGTATCAATAGTCATCACAGACCGTCAGTCTGGATCTTTTAGCTGCATCATCATAGCCCTAATCACTACCAGTGAAAGCCATTTTGATGGTGCTCCCCTAATCCTAAAATAAATGGAGGAAGTAATCCCCTATTTCACTGTAGGGCCAAAGAAAGAGAGAGAAAGAGAGGAAAAGAAGTAAAAGATAGAAAGAAAGAAAAAAGAATAAAGAAAAACAAAAGAAAAGAAAGGATAGAGAGAGTTTCTCCCTCTTCCCTCTTCTTCTTATCTTCCACTCTCCACTTTCCCTTTCTAGTTTATCTCTAGAAAATCATATTTTCTCTCTCTATGAGTTTCTACCACTAAAAGTGTCTTCCTCAAGATTATGTTTCTCTTTTAGGCTTTTCTAAATCATAGAAAGAACCTTCAACAATCTTAATAGACCTTGATGAAAGGATCCTGACTTTTGACTATCGAATAGCCAGCCCTCACCTTGATCAAGCCTATCATCATTAGATTTTACCATCAATTACATCCTACCATCCTAGCATGATCCTTGATTTATAGTTAATCAATTGGATGTCCTAAATTGAACCATTTCGACGTCAGCTATAAAGATTTTAAAATTTAGGATTTTATTTTAAAATTAATTATGATTAAAATTTGATAAAAGTAGGATTTTAGATATTCAATTTTGTAAAGGAATTTTGAGAAGCTCGTTGTTCATACAAGATTAAGATGACTCCATGTTGGATAAAAAAGTACTACTAAAAATATATTCAATAGAATTACCTGTATGTACTACTAAAAATATATTAAACATAATAGAATTGCAAGTGATCCTCCATAGGAGGTTGGTGGGTATCTCTATAGATAGAAAAGAGTGTCATTGATCTTATTAGGAATATATAGATGGAGCAGCAAAAACCAATTATGGCCCAAAAAACAAAGATATTAATCGAAACATGGTGCAATCATAATAGTAGTTGCCTCAATAATTTCTACAACAATGCTTATGCAAGTGCAACTACAAACATCGCCATCTGATAGGAATGCAACAAGATGTGAGAGATTCAGTGGTAATGGGCTCTGAGATAGGTTCTTGGAATTAATTAGATGAATTGATTTTGCTCATAAGATAAGTAATGATTGACCTTCTCTGGATTTTTCATTTATATAATCATGAAGATTGAACAAATTTTTAATGAATTTATATATGATTTATGAATCTATGAAAATATATTTTGAATGAAAATTGACATAAAATTTTAGAATAGTATTTCTCCTATTATTACTATAATTATTTATTGATCAAAAATCATATATGCATATTAATTTTGATTTGATTATGAAATATTTATTACTCTAGAAAAAAGTTTTGATACAAATCAGATTTAGACTCTCAGTCTGACTATATTATGAATCCTGCCAATTGGGGGTTATGCATTAGTGCTTGGACTATTACTGAGCCCATGATTCTGTTTCTAGCCTAACCATAGCATATAATTATGGTATTTTAGCCCGACCATAGGATATATTTCGGCCCCACCATAAGGTATAAGTATGGTATTCTAGCCCTATCGTGGGGTATATGTTTGGTATTACGGCCTTACCATATAATATTAGTATACGTGGTCATAGTTAAAGATTCATGAGTTGTTTGAATTTGTTTTGAATCGGATTATTGAGTATGATTTTTTTTGAATTAAATGTGTAATTTTGAATATGAGTATTTTAAAGACACTGGCATTACTGAATTCTTGTTTTGAAAAAGAAATTTGATCATGCTTGTACACCAACTAATGATAAATTATATTTTAACTCTCCATCCTCTATTATCATTTAAATATCCAGCCAAGGTATTCATTACTTATAGAGCTGTCAACATAGTTTAGATTTAGATTTATTATTATATTTTATAAGACTATTATTTGGGGTTGAATGGATGTAAGACTTTTAAATTTTACTTATCAATTGAATTTGTTAGTTAAATGAACTTTGACATTTAGTTATTTAAATTATCTCCATTGTGATGCATTCAATTTCCTGGTGAGATGCCTTGTATATTTATGGAGAGTGTTCTTCATAATTTTGTGGTTGTTGCCATAACCCCTTGATTCATGATCTCGAGGTGGGGGTGCAATAATGCAGGATTAAGCTGCCATTTTCTTATTACCACCATGCTACGACAAACCATCCAGTTGTCTTGATTGTTCCTTATGAGAGGTTCATCAAATGTGTTATTTTTATGCATCCGAAATAGAATATAAGTAGTTCATTATTGTTGCATCCTCTAAACTAGGTGGAATTTATGTTTTCAAACTATTTTTAATAATTTCATAAAACTAGGCATCATTGAAAATAATTTATGAAAGAACTAGGCCAGATCAAGCATGACCCTCACCATGCTAAGTTAAAATGAATTTTGTGCTTAGGCTATGGTCATAATTAATTCAAAATTGATTCTAACTAGTCAAGTTTTAGGCGAGAGCTTGATTTCAGCTATTGCTTGGCTTTTTGGCCCAATTAAATTATGTTATTAATAATAAAGGGTCTCGCTGTCTTGAATTAATTTTGCACACCTCCATAAGTTATCCTCCTGGAGTGAGAGGTTATAAATATGCTAAAAGTTTTGTCATTGTATAGGATAGGGGCCTATAAATGTACTAGCATTCATCATGACCAAGCCTAATTAAGCTAAGGTTAATTAACTTAAGTTTAGATTTTTTTAAATTAAACTATTTGTAGCTCAAGTAGATTCTCTCTCTATAAATTTTTAATTAAAGTCTTTGGCCCTTGGTTGCAAAGAAGAGGCATAAACTAACAAGTATGGTCCTTGATAATCATGTAAGTAACACACATCTATTGAGTCCTTTACATTCGTCATTTATGTCCTCGTTGTTTTGGGTTTAGGATCTAATCACAAAGCCATAATTACCTTATTGTCACCTTGAAAGTTCTTTATTGATGTACCAATTTGGTTAATGGACTAGAATTTCACTAAAAGAGAATAGATAGGATCTTCTTGATAAAAATTAGTCAATAGTATTTTCATTTAAGATCCTCAATAAAAGAGATTATTTAAGAGAAGAAAGTGCATTTAGTAAAAGATGGGATTTAAAATTTCTACCATATTTAAGAGAGAAAGTGAGTCTTTGTTAGATTTTCTTTTGAGTATGGTTTCAATGTGCATGTAGATATTATTCTTATTTTGAATTTTAATTTTGTTAAAAATTTAGTTAAGTTTATTAAGAAAACTAAAAGGAGAAGTGATTCAGAGCAGTATATGAAAAATTTTTTCCTTCATATAGTGTATTTAAGAGATTCAGGCTAATGTCTTGATGATTCCCACATAAGCTCCATCGATGGAGTCCAGCTATAGCAAGGAGTCCAATTATATCTAAAGGATTTTTAATAAGCAAATTTGTTTAATAGTGCATGTATTGGATGGAGCCAGTTGTATTTTAAGTCTAGCCATAAACTTTCTATAATTACAGTAGGGTTAGTAGTGGTAAAAGATTGAGCATTTATTTGCATTGATCCTCACATATTAGTTTTATTCAATATTTTCTAAATTTAAAAAAAATATAAAATTTAATAAACTATTCATGAATAATGATTATAAAATTAATGATAAGAGCATATATTTATATATTCATATAAGCATTTTCTACAAATATATGGCCTTAAATATCTAAACTATTTGTAAATGGTTTGTGATCAACTTGGCCATGGTTTGTTTGGATATGGCTATAGACCTAACCAACACTCTTCACCTATTCATTCATCACGCATCCTTACAACTCTACAAGACACAAGAAAGAAACCCGATTAATGGAACTATATATATATATATATATATATATATATATGTATATGCTTGCATATTATGTGAGCACGTGCATGGGTGTTGATTTGTGGCTTCTTCTGAGATAATTTTTGCTTTAATAAGTGATGCAAGCATGAGTACTTTTATTGAGTAGCTATCAAGCAGCATTGAAGTCTATGCAAAAAAATCAAGAATTACTAGGGCAAGGCTATAGCAACATGCATAATTATATTAATTTTACATGCATAATAATAGTTTTTCTTCTTTCATGTCTTTTCTTCCTACTTTTACCAACTTGTTGTTCTTGGATTTTTTGATAGGTTTGATATTTTGTGTCACAAATCCAAACAATTAGCTTGCAACATCAAATAGAAATAGATAGCTATACAATTATTTTTCTAAATAAAATACGTGATAGCTGTTAATTGCCAACATACAATCACAAAATATCTTGTTAAAGATAAAATCATATAATATGCTAGCATTTCTTAAATCAATATAAATATTTTCTAATTATATATCCTAACTAGAATAGATATCGATGAAGCCAAATCTCATCAAACCTTTTGGGAATTGATAAATTGCCTTCGTAAAAGAAAAATAAAAGATAAAAATAATTATGATATGTCAATTATTTTGAAATCTCTAAAGATTTTTCATTTATGTCCACTTGATATTTTGTAATACATTAATTATATATATAACTCACCATCAAGTAGGAAATGATGGGTGAAATACAGGTGTGGTATGGATTTTTTTAATCCAAAATATTGATCAATATTTAATATATACAGCAACAAAGTTCATAAAGTGGTGCCACACATTGTCCTTTTTCATATCCCAAGCTATGGCATGATCCATTGCAACTTTTGGTTTCGACGTCACATAATGCAATACAATAATATCTTGCTTGTGCTGTGACAACAAAATAATTTTTGAATTAGCATGTATATTTATTCTTGCATGAACAAATATTTAGAAAATCTGAGAAAACTGAGGTGTGCTACATGAAATATTAAACAAAAGAGAATGATGCATTTTAAGTCCTTCATGTCTACATATTTTTTCAATTTTCTATACTGAAATAGAAAAAAAAACATACCATAAGCAAAGAACATAGCGAGAACTATGATGGCCATAAAAATTTTATTGGCATTGGAAGAGGAAGAGGAAGCCATATCAAATTTCTTGATCTTGTCTAAGAATATGTCTTAGGGGTTCGAATTTATATTTGTCCAAAAAATTTCTTTTATTGAGTAATAACAGTTGTCTAAAGGGGGTTTTGTTTCCTTTAATTGCCATTAGGCATTATTTATTGAGTTAATTTTACCAAGAGTTTCTTATATCTTAATAGGATGGTAACATTTTGTTTTGTTCGGATTTTTTCATGGCATCTTAATTAATACCGCTGGATTAAGTGACTTGGGAGCCACTATTCTCTAACATATTTGAGAATAATAGGATCCGTTAAATGTTTTGATAGGCACCCTTCAAAAGTTGAATAATGGGAATAAGGTGATGGGAAAGGAAACAAGGATAATTTTAATACCATCAATGTAATAAGAAGGTATGAATTAATCTTTTTCTGTTATCTTGGGCTCTTAATATCTATTGGTTACTAGTTGTGAAGAAAATTATTTTGAAAAAAATAAATAATTTTAAAGATTATTGCAATTTCTGTGGAAGACTATTCTTAAAGAAACATACACTCGAATGGCATGTATAACTTAATAATTTTTATGGCGATGTCTTGCTTTTCACTGATTTTATATTTTAAAAGTTATAATTTATGATGGTAGGATAGATATCATGGCTAAAGTAGTGAGGCATGTGCCTACCCCCTTTTTGGTGAACCAAGTCTTAAGTCAAAGTTCTTTCATCATGTATCGTCAAGTTAAGCCTTTCTTTATAAGATCACGTAAATTAAGAAACATCCCTCTAAATAACCTCTTATCTAAAGCGTTAGCTAACAAACATCTTTTTAAAAAACATAAGAACTATCAATTTGACTCTAGTTAGAAATTGGGAGCATACCATTGATAGACGTTATACATCCATAAACAATGATTACAATTGAAAAAATATTTAGACACCTTTGCTTCATGTGAATGAAACAATTAAAAGCATTGATGCTTGCAATACATATACCAATTTGGCTAGATTTGAAACAACAACCTCTCACTAAGTGCTCATAAAATTGATTTCTCTAGTTATGAAATAAGAATCATATGTGAGGAGCTTATTGCTATCCCCAATGCTTTGGAAGTGTTAGATTGGACAAAAGTGAACTGAAGGATCATCAAGATGGTTCACAGCATCGATCTTTAATCCATTGAGGCTCCTATCTAACCATTAGATATATAGTTCATTTGATAGTTCGTGCATCGAGCCATTGAGGCCTCTATCTATATTATTGATTTCATATTATATATGTGATTATATGCATGAAAATTTGATGGATACTAATATTTTTGAATTTATGTTTTAAAAATAAAATTTGATCATGTTTGCATACCGACTAATGATTAATTATATTTTGACTATCGCATCCTTTGTTATCACTTGAATTATCTATTTAAGATATTTATTGCTTATTGGGATATCAATCTCATTATTCTTTTTTTTTTTCTAGATTTAAATGCATAGTTATGGATGTGGGTACTACTTTGAAAATTAGAAATAAGTTTTGACAATATCAACATAGTTTAGATTTGGATTTATTATTATAATTTATAGGACTATTATTTGAGATTCAATGGATGTTGGACTTTTGAATGTTATTTTTTAGTTGAATTTGTTAGTTAATTAAATTTTAACTTTTAGTTATTCAAATTATCTTCTTTGTGATGCATATGATATCGTGTTGGGATAACTTGCTTACTTATAGAGAGTATTCTCCACAATCATGGGTGGTTAACATGAACTCTTGATTCATGATCTCGGATGGATGTGTGTGATAATTAATATGATATCAGAGCATATATGAAAAAATCATGACACAAAATCAAACATCAGTGTTAGTAGGAAGGCACTAGGGGCATTGGGATGATAACTAATATTAATTTTGACATAACTTAGAAACTTAGATTTGAGATAAGTATATTGATGGATTTGAATCAGAGTGCACATTGAAAGCATTATGGTCTGAATTTTTTTCAAGCTGATCAGAATAATAATTTGATTCAAGGGATGTCGTAATGAAAGACTTGATCATGAAATTACAGGATGATTATGATCTGAGAAAGAAGTAACCCTAAATTTTTGAAGACTGGGCAAGAAAAATTTTGATGATGAAATTTCATTTTAGAAAAGAGAATATGACACCCAAGTCCAAACAACTTGGGCCTAATCCAGCCATAAAAATAAGAAACAACTCAAAAAGAATTTATCATGAATTTTAGAGTACTAAAAAAAAAGAGGGCCAGCACATGCTGTGCACGTGCTGGGCAGAAGAGTTGAACTCCCATTGGAGTTCTCTTCCTTCACCAATCAACTTTTGATCAGAGTCGAATACAACCATTGGGAGGAGTTTAACTCCTCCCCTCTTGCCCAATTTTAAGAGAAGAGGGCTTCCCTCTTCTTTCCATAAAAAATCGATGCCCAAGCTGGAGGTTCATCAGAGTTCTCTCCTTTTCTTCTCTCGGAAGGTGCTTCAGCGTGTTCATTGAAAGCACGGGCCAACCATCATCAAAACCTAAGTAGGATCCTCTAATTTTTAAGATTATTTGGTTTGCCATCCTCCTTAGGCCATGAACCTTGATTTTTGGTGGGCAATCACTGGATTTTTCTTAGAAATCCTAATCTTTATTTTACCTTGGCTTCTGCCCATTCGTTTGTTGATTTATCTAGTACCGATAGTCATCTTAGACTGTCAGTCTGGATCTTTTAGCTACATCATCACAGCCCCAATCACTACCGACGAAAGCTATTTTGACGGTGCTCCCCTAATCCAAAAATAAATGAAGTAATCCCATATTTCACCATAGGGCCAAAGAAAGAGAGAGAACGAGAGAAAAAGAAGAAAAAGATAGAAAGAAAGTAAAAAAATAAAGAAAAATAATAGAAAAAAAGGATAGAGAGAGTTTCTCTCTCTTTCCTCTTCTTCTTATCTTCCACTCTCTGCTTTCTGTTTCTAGTTTATCTCTAGAAAGTCATACTTTCTCTCTCTATAAGTTTCTACCACTAAAAGTGTCTCCCTCAAGATTATGTTTTTCTTTTAGACTTTTTTAAATCATAGAAAAAACATTCAACAATCTTAATTGACCTTGATGAAAGGATCCTGACTTTTGACTATTGAATAGCCAGCCCTCACCTTGATCAAGTCTATCATTATTAGATTTCATCATCAATTGCATCCTACCACCCTAGTATGATCCTTGATTTATGGTTGATCAATTGAATGTCCTAAATCGATCCATTTCGATGTCAGCTATAAGGATTTTAGAATTTAAGATTTTATTTTGAAAATAATCATGATTAAAATTTGATAAAAGTATGATTTTAGATATTCAAATTTGTAAAAGAATTTTGGGAAGCTCGTTGTTCATACAAGATTAAGATGACTCCATGTCGGATAAAAAAATCTGCTCGACGTACTGCTAAAAATATATCAAACCAACAGAATTGCAATCCTCCTCAGTAGGTTGGTGGTTTCCATCAGCAGAAAAGAGTCATTGATCCTATTAGGAATATATAGATGGAGCAACAAGAATCAATTATGGCCCTGAATAAGGAAGATATTAGTCAGCATGGTGCAATCACAATAGTAGTTGCCCCAATAATTACTACAACAATGACAAATGCAACTACAAACATCGCCACCATAGGAACGTGGAGAGCAGCAGGATCAGTGAAGTAATATTATAGAATTTAAATGGTTGTCTCCATTAGCTTTCATGGGGACTATCGAATCTATGAAAGTTGATAATTGAATTATGGAGATGGAGATGATGATTGCCATCTTGGAGTGCCACGATGATGAAAAGATTTGTTAGGAAACTTATTTGTTATAAGATAAAGTGTTCAACTAACTATATGGACTGGACATAAATATAAATATGATGGGGAGCAACTCTTCTGGGAGAGATTTTGAAGGGCATTTTTTAATCAGCATTTTTCTTGAAGTGTAATGATATAAAAAAATAAAAATTTATTTATCTAAAATAAAGAAATATGATAGTTGTATAATATGAAACTAAATTTACAAAGCTTGCAAACTTTATTCTGAGGTTGGTCGAGGATGAGCATGATCAAGTGCATAAATTTGAGATGAAACTATGGATAGAAACTAAAAAGCAACTGGTGCTTTATAAATTAACTACTTATATAGATGTGATGAAGAAAAAATTAAAAATTGAAATAAAAGTCAACAAAGAACATGCTAAAAGAGAAGAAAATCAAAAGAAATGAAGTAGGTCGAATAAATCTCAAGCATAGAATAGTAAATATACTAGGGGTTCGAATAAAAATTAGTGAGTGATAGCTCTACGCTAGCAAACAGCATCAAATTTTCTAGGTGGGGTAAAGCTTATGCTGATTATGAATGCAATTCTATCATTGGTACTCACTTTAAATGTGGTAAGATATGTCACAAAATAGATGAGTATCCCTAGAGATCTGAGAGATAGCCTATCCTAAAAGCTGAACAAAATAAGGATAAGAATCTAAAAATTCAAATCCAAGAGCGTGTCTATGCTTTTACGGCAGACTTTCGATTCAGTGATAATTAACAAGCTCTGAGATCGGTTCTTGGAATTAATTGGACTAATGAATTAATTTTGCTAATAAGATAAGTAATGATTGACCTTCTCTAGATTTTTTATTTATATAATCATGAATATTGAATAAATTATTAATGAATTTATATATGATTTATGAATCTATGAAAATATGTTTTGAATGAAAATTGACATAAAATTTTGGAATAGTATTTCTCCTATTATTACTATAATTATTTATTGATTAAAAATCATATATGCATATTAATTTTGATTAGATTATGAAATATGTATTATTCTGAAAAAAGAGTTTTGATACAAATCAGATTTAGACTCTCAGTCTAACTATGTTTTGAACCATGCCAATTGAGGATTATGCATTAGCGCTTTGACTATTATGGAGCCCGTGATTTTGTTTCTAGCCCAACCATAGCATATAAGTGGGGTATTTTAGCCCGACCATTGGATATATTTCGGCCCCACCATAAGGTATAAGTATGGTATTCCGACCCTATCATGGGGTATATCAATTATGTTTTATGAATGTAGAACAACAGGATGGAATGTTGTGGATGGCGTTATGAAACTTTACTAATGTCACATAGGTAGACTTGTCGGAGATCGAGGCTGCCATTAGCCTCGCAATTACTGAACCAGGTGTGCTGGATGAAAATATCACTTTGCCTTCAGCATCATCAGTTCAGTATATGAGGCTAGAGCTAGACGGGCATTTGAAAGTTTATGAATGGGGAACAATAGGATGGAATGTTGTGGATGACATTATGAAACTTTACCTAGATAATTGTGTCGATCCCATAGTGTACGGAGAGCATGAAATTTGTTCTAATAATGGGTAATGCAACTGCCCTAGTGGAATTAATAGAGATTCGAATTATTTTAGATAGATTGATGATAGGCAACCTAGTCTTGTTTGCTTCCTTGTGATTTCTCTATCTTGCTAATCATTGCAAGATCACCTAGCTCTTGGCTCTCAAGGATGATACTTATTTCTTTTTGCTGTTGGCTATTGAATATGGTATTATTTTTTTCCGTTGCTTGCCTTAATCTAAAAAATGAAGAGAGTTGCAGGCAGGCAATTGCTCTTGCAAAGCTGATATTTTTTAGTATGGCCAAAATATTTCTGATGGCTTTTGTTTCTTACCATCGCAATTGTTCTCATTGATGAACAATCAGCTTACAATAACTCATTATAATTCAATTCTATATGTTAGGGTTCAGATTATCCCTGGAACAACTAATAGACACCGTATTCTTCAACTTCTAGAGGGAAGGTAATGGGTGTTGGAGCAATACCGGGTTCCACTGCTAGAGTTTTATTTACCGTGTTCCTTGTAGTTGAGCATTTTGTTTTATTCGTGAGAAAAACAATTTACATATGGAAGAAGAAGATCAACCTGGTCATGTATTAGGAACACCAACTAGATTTTCTTTTGAAGAACTGAAATCAAGTACCGAGAACTTCTATAAAAAGCTAGGAGAAATAGGCTTTGGGTTTGTATTTGAGAGAGAGTGGGATAATATGAGAGTAGCGGTAAAGTGCTTGGATGGCATCTGAGTCAAATGATAACATCAATTTGAGATTTCTCATTTTTCTCATGTCTTTGGGCAACTCTTTGAGATTACAACAAAATGAAAGGTTCAACTTTGAGATTACAACAAAATGAAAGGTTCAGCACTTGCAAGTTGTAGAGAGAAGTAATCAAGTTAGGTAATGCCTCAATAAAAGTTTCTGATAGGTCTAGGAAACTTAGATGCTTTAACCTGCTTATTCTTCTAGATAACTTTTTGAGTCCTATGCCCTGTAGATCCAGTACACAAAAATAAGTAAGATTTGACACCACATAGAAGATGAATTCTCTAATGCTTACAACTCTGAAACATGGCAAAAATATAAGTGATCTCAATTGCTTTGTTTTGTAGGCAAGCTATAAACATTCTGATGATTTGTCGTTATTAAAATCAATTGATGAATAGCGACATATCAGTGCGAAATACTTGTGTCCTTGCCCGCCTCTATGATGATGGCCTCATCACCTATGACACAGCAAGCAAGGTCATGGACTAGATCATGCATCTTGCATACTGTCACGTTACCATCAGAATCCTTTTTTGCATCCTGAAAAAAGGACCTCCATAGCAAATTATTGAAAAACTGATTGCCGATATTCTCTAAATCCATATTATTATCTGATGGTTGAACCAACCCTTCTAGACAATCTCCTTCCCTATTTCTACCTACTATGGGGTCTCTTCTCATCTCCCCAACCCACATACGATGTTCAAATAGTTCCTCTATCCTTCTATTGTTGTAGATTAACTGAGCAAGCGTGGTCTTCCCAACTCCACCCAAACCAACTATTGGGAGAAGCAGAGACATCCTTATCGGTATCCATATGGACTAAGAAATTTATGACCTCGATCTTTATCATCATCCCGGACCATAAATTTTAGATTCGATTAAAAATAAGTAGGTCTCTCGATCCAAAGGTCTCTGCAGTATGGATCTCTCACTCAAATGGTATTTCAATCTCTCTTCTGAAATTTGATCCAATTGCTCTATGATCTCTTTTACTTTGCGAGCAATCTTATGATGAAATATAATTGAGTTGTTGAGGGAAAACAAAATCACGCACCTTTGGGATGATGCAACTATTTTCCTCAATCTTTTTTGGAACTCATCCACCACGTCATCTGCATCAAAAGCAGCATCTCTGAGCTTCCTTAGCCAGCCATGCAGAGGTTTGTCGTTGATGGATCTATTCTCAGTGTCCTCGAGCACATCACTGATAGATACTAACACGCTTTGTAGCTCCACATCTTTCTTGACACTGCTCGCCAATCCCTTCTCCTTCCATAGGCCAGAGCCCAGCTTCTGGATCACAATCTTCAAAATGAGGGAGGCAACTAATACTGCTACTGCTTCTACCATAACGTTGAGTTCTTGCTGCCACCTCTCTTCCTCTCGAGGTTTTGATGCACGAAGCTTTGATGAGTAAGAGCTTTCAAGAGCCTTGTGAAAGGAAAGAGCCCAAAGAAGACCTACGATTTTTTACCAAAAAAAAAAAAGGTATAACACCAATGAGTAGGTTCACACCGTTTACCCACAAATTATGGTAAGAAAGCAATGGAATTGCTTTGAATGGAGTCAAAGGCTTGTCGGTCCATGGCAACACGGGAGCCAGCTATTTGATGTTGATGGGGTTTCTTTAATCTCCTAGGGAGGTGCCTATAGCTACATGGGAACGCCCTGACAAGTAGAGCATCAAATGCCAGCCGACGTCCAATCTAGTGCCGTTGCCATAAGTTATTGAAGCCATTCTTGTCACACTACTCCAATGAACTCGAATATACTGAGCTGATCACAATTTTATGCTAATGGGTGTAAACCAAATTACGCGGCTACATCTATCAACACTGAGTGAAGCAGCAAGTTCATAATGAAAGGTATCAATAAGACCAACAATATCTATTATTAATAAAGAGAGTTCCACCTTACGACTGCCAGCATCTTTATTTATTACCAAATAGTGATAATTTAGATTACCTAGTAATCTAAATTACTTATAATCTGGATAGATTGCCACTAATATTGAATTCTATATTTGGTACTCATAGATAATATTAAGTAAAATTACTGAAAATCTTAATTGACATGTTTGGTATGACGATCAGATTACTGATAATGTAACATGAAATTCCTAAAATATCCTTAAATTAAATTTATTAATTTAATATTATATTATATTATTATAATTTTATTATATTATATATTATATTTATAATATAAATATATATTATTATAATATATATTATATATTATATTCTAATATATATTATATATTATATTCCAATATATATTTATATTTATATTATATTCTTTTTTATGAGGATATTTTTGTCCAAATATATCATTGTCAGATTATCAAATATTTGATAATCTAGATAGCCATCTCTTCTCTTGGTAATCTAAATCATCTTATCAAAAGATAATCTGGATTACCTGACAATCTGGATTATCAATTTAAAAATTATACCAAATGTGGTAATCTAGATTACCAATCAGAGAGAGAGAGAGGGTGGGGGGCTGAAGGGGAGGGGCGGGGGAGGGGGCTTTTTCTGGTAGTTCAACAATAACTATCTGCTTATCGATTACAATATCGAATATCTCATACATTATTTTAGTAATATATTGTTGATTGCTATACTTGTATTGAAGAGAATCATCTTTGTTGGATTAGAAAGAACCAACCTCAACTTCGATCAGAATTATATTTTGGGTTGAAAGATGCTATTAATCTAAGAGGTGATACTCAAGCTTCATCAGTTGGAAAACATATTGTGTTACCCTCCTCATTTACTGATGGTCCTAGATATTTTATGCAGAATTATCAAAATGCTATGACAATTTGTTGATGGGCAGGTTATCCTGATTTATTTATTATATTTACTTGCAATTCTAAATGATCAAAAATTAGTTATTTTTTGAAAAAGATACCAAGTCAACAATCTTCTGAACATCCTGATATTATTTTATAGGTCTTCAAAATAAAATTAGATGAGCTTCTTCATGATTTAAAACATGAGAAAATATTTGAAAGAGTTATAGCAGATTTGTATTATTTTTATTTTTTTCTATCAATTTTTTATTATTGATTTTTTAATTCTCTTTGTATTTTTTATGTAGTTGTATATTCTATTGAGTTTCAGAAGAGGAGCCTTCCACATGCACATATTCTTCTATTCCTTTATGATAATGATAAATATCCTTCTGCTATGGATATAGATCGTATCATCAATGCAAAAATTTTTTATTATAAAATTGATCTAATTACTTTTCAAGCTGTCCAATAATTTATGACTCATGGACTTTGTGGGGTTGTCAATCCTTCTTCTCCTTGTATGATCAATAATAAATGCACAAAATACTTTCCAAAAATGTTCAATGAAACAACTATGGTGGATGCTGATGACTTTCCAGTATATCGATGAAGTAATAATGATAGAGTAGTTGAAAATAATGAAATATTATTTAATAATCATTATATGGTTCCTCACAATATTGACTTATTGATAAAATATCAGGCTCACATTAATGTTGAGTGGTGTAATCATTCTCGATCGATTAAATATCTATTCAAATATGTCAATAAAGGCTCAGATCAAAGAACTATAATCTTAGAGAAAATTGGTGATGATTCTGATGCGAACAATGAGAACCATAGACCAATTGTGGATGAGATTAAATAATTTTTAGATTGCCATTACATTTTGGCTTTCAGAAGCATGTTGGAGAATATTTGATTTTAGAATTAATTATCATGGGCCTGGTGTTGAGAGACTTAGTTTTCATCTTCCTGATCAGCAATCCATTATTTTTCATGACTTTGCTAACTTGCTCAATGTAATAAATCAGTCTCACATTAAAGATACCATATTCATCGAGTGGATGAAAATGAATCAAAGATATGAGGATGCACGAGCATTAACTTATACTGAATTTCTAATTTATTAGGTATGGCATAGTAATATGAAAGAATGGAAATGAAGATTGTCTAGAAGATGTATTGAAAGAATATATTATGCACATCCTGTAAGTGATGAGAGATTTTATCTAAAAATATTATTAAATATTATAAAAGGGCCTACATGTTATGAAGATATTCATACTGTAAATGGTGTCACATATCCAAATTTTAAGGATGCATGTCATGCTCTTAGTTTACTAGATTCTGATAAGAAATTGAATGAATGTTTGATAGAAGATGGTTATTAGGCAATAGATCCACAAATGAGAGTTCTATTTGTTATGAGGCTTTTATTTTGTCAGATATCAGATCCACTACAACTTTGAGAGAATAATTAAAAATTAGTATCTAAAGATATTGTATATAGGCAGAGATAAATTCTCCAATTTGATCGATTGCAATTATCAAAATCATAAATAAAAAATTACTCTTTATGAAATTAAATAGCTATTGATTAAAGGTGGTAAGTCTTTGAAATATTTTTCTCAATTATCTTTGCTAGATGCAAGTCTTCTTGATAAAAAATAAAATTGCTTAATTCAAAAAGAATTAAATTATAATATTAAAAAAGTTATAGAGGAACATAGGAAATTGTTTACTGGTCTTAATAGTGAACAATTGGTTGTCTATGAAACTATTATGGGAGCAATTTCAGCTAATATTTATAGTTTATTTTTTATTTATGGACATGGTGGTACTGAAAAAACTTATATTTATAAGACTATTCTAGCTACAGTTAGAGCTGAAGAAAAAATTGCATTAGCTATTGTATCTTCTAGTATTGCTGCTTTACTTCTACCTGATGGAAGAACTGTACATTTAAGATTTTATATTCCGATAGTTAACAAAAAGAATATAGGGTGTGAGATTAAACTTGGTAGTTATGTTGCAAAGTTAATAATAAAAGCAAGTATTATTATTTGGAATGAAGCTCCAATAGCTCATAGATATTATTTTGAAGCTGTGGATAGAAGTTTAAGGGATATTTTATGCCATGTAGATCCTAAAAATACATATAAATGTTTTGGAGGAAAAGTGATACTTCTCAATGGAGAATTTAGGCAAATTCTACCTGTTATTCCTAAAGATCGAAGAGAAGATATTGTTCAAGCTTCTATTAATATATCATATTTATGGAATCATTATCATGTATTCAAGCTACAGACTAATGTGAGATTGATTAATGGAGAAGCTTCTATCATGAATGCTCGACAGATTCAATAATTGGATACTAAAAATAGGTAATGAAGATAATAGAGAGAGAAAGTAGAGAAAAAATTTTTAGAGAGAGAAAGTAGAGAAAAAAATATTAGATAGAGAAAGTAGAGAGAGAAGGTTGAGAGAGCGGAGGGCGAGAAGAGAAAAAAGGCTTTCTTTTTTTTCCATTTTTTCTAAAATTTTTTTTCTTTTTCTTTCTTTTCTCTTTTTCTTTTTTTCCTCCTTTCTTCTTCCTGTATCTTTCTTCCTGTATGCCTTAGCCAAAATAGGGGACTGAATGGTCCCCCCTTGTTTGTTGGATCAGAGGCCATGATTGATGCCACTGGGGCCGATGGTAGCCGAGGTTGCTGCACAGCGGTCCATCCATTCCAGTCCGATGGTCAATGATGACTGTTGGCATCAAAAAATTCCAAAGCAAACAAGAAACCAACAAGGAAAAAATAGGGGAGGGAAATCTCAAAAAAATATGGTGAACCCGACAACTGGCGATGGTGATTGACATAATGGGAAGGAAGGAAAAGTGAAAGGAAGAAGGAGGGCTTACCTTGGGCTCCGATGATCTCTCCACCTTGGATTCTTGACGGACATGGTTAAGAGTTCTAAGAAAAAACTCCGGCGATCCTCGATGGTCTTGGCCTTGGATCTCGATGAGAAGGAGATGGAAGACACCTCTCCTTTAAATAGGACTGGAGGGAAGGAGTTCCACTCCTCTCGATGGAGGATTTTCGACTTTGATTGAGAGTCATTCGGGAAGAAGACTCCTTCACAGAGTCTTCTCTCATTTTTTTTTGCTTAAACTGGGTTATTACATTCTCCCCCCTTAAAATAATTTTATTCTCAAAATTAACATACTGCAAAGTTAATACTCTTAGGTGAACCAAATTCTTATCCCATCGTTGACCTCCTATCTCTAGTTGAGAAAAAAAATTTGAATCCTCTATCATTGAAACCAAAGTTTCCAATCAATTTAAAATGATTTAAATCACCATGCTTTCTCTGCACACTCTGATTTAAATTCACTAAATATCTTAGATTTGCTAAATAACTTGCAAAATAATAAGATAATAATTTATCAACCTCTCAAATTATAACCTAAGATATAAATTATCCATTGAAATCCTATGAATTATCTTTGTCACATCCTTAGTGATTATAATCTTATGCTCAAATACCCCTTAACTCAAAGTTCCTAATGATCTTAAACCTAAGCTCTGATACCATTCTATCATGCCTTGAACCCAGCACTTGGATCGGATACGTGATGGCCACATACTCTCTAGGGCAGACCCTAAGAAATATGCAAGGCCTACATAATGAGTCCACAAGAATACCAAAAGAATTAATAAATTTCAATCATATTTATTAATCAAATAAATCCATCTTTGTTCATAAAATTTAAACATATGTTTGGTATCAGAAAATAACTAATTAACTAACTAAAGACTCCATTGCTCGAACTTCACATCCAACCCGACCAAAACTAAGCATCCTGCAAATCTAAAAGAGAAGAGAAAGAAGGGTTGTGAGCTTTACAGCCCATTAAGGATTCTCCACACTCACACCAACATGAGTATGAAATATCATTTAATAAATATATATAATCGATAAGAAAATAATCATATTTATACATCAATATGATAATTAAATAATATCATCATATACACATCACATATCACCAATCAGCAATATTAATCAACATTAATTTAATGGAATTACTTATCATTTATTGATTAACATAATTTCTGATCCAAATAACATTTTCATTTCGATACTGGACTAGACCCGCTCGCGCTCCAGCCTGTGGTAGGCCACCATGTTTCCACCCATGATCGGCAACCATATCTAAGCTCGTTGCTGACATCACAATACCATGTTTCACACATGCTAGCTAGTTTAGATATCCATCTATTAAATATAATTTATCATCTTGATTTGATTTCGGCACTGAACTCAATCACAACCATGCTCCAGCCCATCATAGGCCAAAATATATGCCACATTTCATATATGGTCGACTAGTCCGCATGCTCCTCTTTCTCATGTTTTATGTTTATCTTTTCGATGATTAATTACAACCATGCTCCAGCCCATGGTAGGCCAAACACATGCTACACCCCAGCTAGCCCGAGGCTGACCTAGCATACACACCACATTTCTTGCATTACTGAATAATCCAAATACCGCCCATGCCTCATCTATATTATTAAATTCATAATCTGATTTTCGATAGTAGATTAGTCACAGTTATTCTTCAGCCAATAATAGGCCAAGCCGCATCCCAGTCCAAGATTGACCCGGCATATACACCATGTTTCTTGCATGACTGGCTAACCTAGATGCCACCCACCCCATTAATTATATTAAATCATGTTATTCTTACTCGACAATCATTAAGCATCAATTAACATGATTCAAGAAATATCAAGTTTAGTATATAATACATATATCAATACATATAAAATATACATCAATTATACAGATAAATTTTCATGAACATGTCAGTGATCGTGTTGAAGAACCCTTACCTCTACTAGTGATGAACTCAGCATAGAAATTGATGATCCTCTAGATCTATGCACTTGAAAGTAAGGTATTTCGCTCGACACCTTATGCAGACAATCACACCTCTACATGATCAAGATCAAACATAAAAATTATATATGAAGAAATTATGGATAAACAGACCTAATATTGTAGGTTCAAGATCCCTCCCAAGACAGCTAGTCAGTCCAAGTTTCCTAAACACCTGAATCCTTCGTGATCCATAAAATCTCTAGAGAGAGAAACTAGAGAGAAATTTTTAGAGAGAGAAAATAGAGAGAGAAGGTTAAGAGAAGGAAGAGAGAGAAGAGAGAGAAAAGGCTCTTTTTTTCTATCTTTTCTCTTTTTTTTCTTTTTCTTTCTTTTCTCTTTTTTTCTTTTTCTTTTTTTCCTTCTTTCTTCTTCCTATTTCTTTCTTCATGTGTGCCTTAGCCAAAATAGGGGATGGAATGGTCCCCTCTTGTTCATTGGATTAGAGGCCATGGTCGGTGCCACTGGGGTTGATGATAGCCGGAGTTGTTGCACAGCAGCCCATCCATTCCAATCCGATGGTCGATGATGACCGTCGGTGCCAAAAAATTCCAAAGCAAACAAGAAACCAACAAGGGAAAAACATGGAAGGGAAATCTCAAAAATATCTGGTGAACTCGATGTTTGGTGGTGGTCACTGACATAATGGGAAGGAAGAAAAAAGTGGAAGAAAGAAGGGGCGGGCTTACCTTGGGCTCTGATGATCTCTCCACCTCGGATTCTTGATGGATATGTTTAAGAGTTCTAAGAAGAAACTCCGGCGATCCCTGCCAGTTTTGGCCTTGGATCTCGATGGAAAGGAGAGGGAAGACATCTCCTCTTTAAATAGAGCCGGAGGGGAGGAGTTCCACTCCTCCCAGTGAAGGATTTCTGACTCTGATTGGGAGTCGTTCGGGAAGAAGACTCCTTCACAGAGTCTTCTCTCATTTTTTTTGTTTAAATTGGGTTATTACAGTGGTAAGAACAAAAAAAATATTTCTATATTTTACTTAACTTTTTGGTTATTTTATTCAACTAATAAATATTTTTTATGTCTATGTTTTGCAGATGTTGTTGGAAATTTAATTACCGTGAGACCTTTAGAGAATATTCATGCTAATAACTTAATTATTTAAAAAAAATTGGAGCTATTGATGCTTGAGTATGTATTTTACTTTATATACAGTACATGATTTATTTAAAAATATAGTATTTATCTTTCTAATCCTACCTGATGTTTTTGTAGTGGATTACAGATAAAGGTCATCCTTTGGGGTAATGTTATTGATTATATAGATGAAACTAAAATTTTGCAAAGTTTCTCTCATCTAATTCTAATTGTAACATCAACAACTGTTAAAGCATTTTGAGGTATTCAAAACTTATTTTTAATTTTGTCTTTGATATTAGAATTTTTGTTCTTAATAAGAAATTTATATTATAGGTGAACATTATTTTTCCTCTATGAGTGTAACGAAAATTTATGTCAACTTGGATATACCAGAAGTGAAAAGTTTTAATCATAGGTATTGTTTATGTATTCATTATATATCTTATTATAAAATTTCATAGGACAAACTACTAACTAAATTTTATAACTATTTCAATAAAGATTTACCATGTGTAAATGATGTTCAAGAGATTATATCTCAAAGCCAATTATAAACTACTTCTACTAATCCATTATATGTTCAAAAGGATGACAATTCAAGAAATAAAATCTATTGAATGGGATTGTCATGGATAGGTGATTAAACTTATATAATACTAAAACTTCATTCATATGTCATGTAAATTTTCTAAATTTGGTATTTATATTTAAATATATAACTATAATTAATATTAAACTATTTGATTTGTAGGAAACTATCTTTAATTGCCAGGCTTTTATAAGCAACATTGAAACAAAATTTGGATGGTGCTATATGGCTTGCCAAATTTGTTAGAAAAAAGTAAGATGCACTAATGTTGGATTCAGGTGTGATCGATGCAATATAGAGCCTAAGTACCCAATGCTAAGGTTTGCTTCACATTTAATACTTAGAATTTATATGTTATATATTTTAATATCACATCTTTTATGCATATCCATTATAATTTTTTATTTGTTAGTTATAATAAATTTTGATTTAGTTCTATTCTTTCCTTTACTTTAGATACTGATTACAATTTCATGTTGTAGATGATACTGGATTTGCATCATTCATTCTTTTTGTTAAAATTACTCAATGGTTAATAGGCAAATTAGCTAAAGAATTATGCATAGATAAGGTATATACAACATATATTTTATATTTTATTTATCCAATTGATTAGTTAATAATATAAGGTTATGTATTTCTCTTTATGCAAAAAGATGATGATTCTATTATTCCATTAGAAATCAAAAAAGCTATAAGACCAAGTTATACCTTCCAAATTAAAGTTGATGAATACAATCTCAAAGAAGAAAGACAAAGTTATAATGTTCTTCAAAATAATTTTGAATGATGCATACAATGAATTAGCGGACAAGAAAAATCATGAAAAATCCATTGTGAGTGATGTATTTCTATTCTTTTACATATTGCTTATTATATTTATCTACTTTATTCTAATAATTAATAATTAAATTTTTTTTTATAGATTGAAGCAAATCAAGATGATAGTCTTGTTGTTGATAAAACTATGAAGAAAAGAGATGTACATGAAAAGCAAACAAGTAGCCGTGCTCTACTTATTGATGAATATTCTAAAACAACTGATGCTAAAAATATTATTTCAAGAAATAATTTTTCAGCAAAAGTAAAAATGATTATGTTACTTTTCTTTATACCTCCATTTAGAATACTTGATATCATCTATGATATTTTTTATATTATTTTGACTTTTTAATCTAAAAATTTTGTAACATTAGATATGCAAAATATATTTTTTTTAAAAAAAAATCATATACCATGTATCGCATGGGTTATAATGTAGTATATATATAAAATAATATCTTGTGGAGGAGTATTATGGTGTTGCCAACTCAGCAAGTTAAAATTCTTTCAATACGCTACATGTTGAGCTCCGACTTTTTAAAATTTTTTTTATTTTCTGCATCAATCACCGTGCCTGGCATGTTCTCCCTATATTGCCAGGAGTTCCCTTCACCCGCCAAGCATTCCCTCCGCCAGTTCGCTTACTCCCTACTCCACACATGCCACTGGAGGCCTCCTGATCTCCCTCCTCCCATAAGCTTGGCCAGGGTAGCCCAGTTCGAGACCCATATTCCATGATGGCCTCGGCCTTCCTGGCCAGGAGGTGCCGAATAAGGCCATGATCGGTGATTCCAAATCCTTTTCGAATGTCAAGGAGTCAGCGGTGGGAGGAGGAGAGGATGAGGCTTCAATCATGGGAGAGACGGTCGAGAGCACCACGATGGCTGCCAGGTTTGAGGAGTCAATTGGATGTGGAGGGTTAGCAATTAATGGTGGTGGCCTATGCGCATGAATCCTAAAGCATAAAAAAGAAAAAGAAATAAAAGAAAGAAAAAGGGGGAAATAGGGCACGGACAGAGGACTTCTTCTCCCTTTGAGAATCTACTTTCGATCCATAGGTGGAATTTTATTTCATCTAAAACTTCGAATTAATCTCTATAAATTGAAACCCCTCTCTGTTCCACAACCTTTCATTGTTGGGATTCATCGATTTTCTTCCTAACTTTTTCTAATTCTGTTCGGTTCCTATTCTCATATTTGAAGATAAGTGTCAGTCAAATCATAGCCCCCAACATCACTGAAAGCTAGGTAATCCCTTAAGAAACATTATCTCTGATTTTTTTATAGTGATTTCTATGATATATGCACTGATTTTTTGGGGATAACTTGGATTTCTATGAGCTCTATTTTGGCCGTTCCTTTTCATGATTTTTTTGGCACCGCCCGGCACCATCCATCACCGACGAGCTCTGATCATGGGAGCCACGGCTGCGCCACCATGGGAGGAAGCCTCGCCACCTGTTCTGATGGGTTCTCCATGGCATTGGTGGAAGAGGAGATGTGGATCCATAGATCCCCTATTTTGTCCTAAATGAAAGAAGAAAAATGAAGAAGAAAAGAAAAAGGGAAAATTAAAAAAAAAAATAAAAAAAGAGAGAGAATTTCTCTACCTTCGCTCTCTCCCATCTCTGATCTTGAATCTTTCTCTCTCTAAAAAATTATTTTCTCTCTCTATTTTCTCTCTCCTATTTTCAATCTCTATTAAGATTATTGGATTTTTGAAAAAGAAAAAAAAGGGAGAAAGGAAGAAAAGAATGAAAAAGATTTTCTCTCTTCTATCTCTTCTTTCCCTCTCCACTTTCTCTCTCTATAATATTGATCTAACTATCTTCTTTCTTTTCTCTTTTTCGAACTCTAGGAAGCTTTTGATGACCGCCCTTGCTCTGTAGAGCAGTAGTGGAAGTAGGTCTAGAACTATTGTTGGAATAGCACTTGCCTCCGGAACTAGAACTAGTGCGACGAAAAGTGGGACAACCACCTTCGCGATTACAAGAAGGTGCACAACTACGAGGCCCGCACCATGGCTTCCGCAGTCGGTAGTGCCATCGAAGATCGGCCCTCCTACTGGGCCATGGAGTGGCATGAGCAGAATTCAAAATGCAAGAGCACACAAAGGGAGCCGAGCAAAGGAGGGATGGCCGGGATGGGAGATGTTGGTAGCGGCAGAAAGGGGGCCGGGCAGGAGGCAAGGGAGGACAAAAGAGGGGCAATGGTGGTGCTGGGGGCGGCGATATCGGTAGGGGCATCGGAGGGTGCGATCGGGATCAGCGTTTGTCAAGAGAGAAGGGAAGTGGTGGTGGGGTGGCATTGACGGGCGCAAAGAAGGTATGAGAAGAAGAGAAGGGACTGAGGTGCGATCGGGATCGATATTTGCCGAGAGAGATGGGGAGCCATGGTGGGGCGGCACCAACAAGTGCGGAGAAGGTATGAGAACAGGAAGGAGGAAGAAAAAAATAATAAAATATTATTTTATAAAATAATAAAAATATAATATATATAATAAATAAAATAAAAATAAAATAAAATATTAAAAAAGTTAAAGAATATTTATTATAAAAAAATTTAATAATTATAGACTATAATTATTCATCCCGTGCAACATGCAGGTCTTTGACTAGTTTTATATGTAATAATATTTTATACCATGAATCTACCATTTGTTGGTTTAGTGAAAAATTAATCCTTCCTAATCGAAACATGTCACGTAGCTACACCAACCTTCAACGTTATTGTGGCAAAGAATTCATGAAAATATTTTAGTTTAGTTTTTGGGAGCTTGGTATCCCAAGAGCACAGGCATTGGATGTAGAGGTGTCAATGGGTCGGGTCCAGACCCGAGACCCATGAGTATTTATCCAACGGTCTGGGTCTGGTGTTAGTATCAGACCCATTTACCCGAACTCGGACCCAAGACTCGATAAATCATAACATAAATGGGTAGGGTCTGGATATTTAATATCCAGACCCAAATAATATATATATATATATTAAACATAATAAAAAATCTAGATATCTCTCATTCTAACTCTCTCCCTCTGTCGATCTCCCATCTTCGGTCTCCCCTCCTCGCCCCATCTCTCTCTCGATCTCCCTCACCGACGAGGCCGGACCCCCTCCTTCTCTCTCTCAGTCTCTCCCTCTCTTGATCTTCTTCGTCGGACGAGGCCAGACCCTCTCCCTCCCTCTCTCAATCCCTCATTGGTGAGGCTGGACCCACTCGCTCCCTCTCTCCCTCTCTCGATCTCCCTCGTCGGTGAGGCCGGACCACCTCCCTCCCTCTCTCAGCCTCCCTCTCTCGCTAGTGGACCATCGCCCGTGCCCCCTCCGATCTCCCAGTAGACCGTAGTTGGACCCCAATCTCTTCTCGCACCCCTCGGATCTCTCGACGGACCATCGCCCATGCTCCCTTGGATCTCCCGGTGGATCGCAACTGGACCCCGATCTCACCTGCACCCCCTCGGATCTCCTACTGGACCATCACCTGCAACCCCTTCGGATCTCCCAGCGAACCATGGCCAGACCCCGATCTCGCCCATGCCCCCTCGATCTCCCGATGGACCATGGTCGGATCCTCGATCTCGCCCTGCGCCACCTCCCCTCTCTCCCTCTCTCAGTCTCCCTCTCTCGGTCTCTTCCTTTCTTAGTCCCTTCCCGCCTCTCCCTCCCCACCTCTCCCTCTCCACTGTGAGATTCGCTCGCCGATGGGCCATGGTCGGACCCCGATCTTGGGTCCCAGAACCAGGTCTGGATATCCGAGATCCATTCGGGTCTAAGTCTGGTACTTCAAGGCCAGACCTGTTGGGTTTTCAATAAGCAAATTTATTTAACAATGCAGCTATTGGATGGAGCCAGTTGTATTTTAAGTCTAGCCATAAACTTTCTATAATTACAGTAGGTCTAGTAGTGGTAAAAGATTGAGCATTTATTTGTATGGATCCTCACATATTAGTTTTATTTAATATTCTCTAAATTTAAAAAAAATATAAAATTTAATAAACTATTCATGAATAATGATTATAAAATTAATGACAAGAGCATATATTTATATATTCATATAAGCTTTTTCTACAAATATATGGCCTTATAAATCTAAACTATTTGTAAATGGTTTGTGATCAACATGGCAATGGTTTGTTTGGATATGGCTATAGACCTAGCCAACACTCTTCACCTATTCCTTAATCACACATCCTTGCAACTCCGCAAGACACAAGAAAGAAACCCGATTAATGGAACTATATATATATATATATATATATATATATATATATATATATATATATATATATATATATATATGCTTGTATATTATGTGAGCACGTGCATGGTGAGGAGTTGTGGCTTCTCCTGAGATAATTTTTGCTTTAATTTATGATGCAGCATGAGTACTTTTATTAAGTAGCTATCAAGCAACATTGGAGTCTATGCAAAAAAAATCAAGAATCACTAGGACAAGGCTATAGTAACATGCATAATTATAATAATTTTACATGCATAATAATAGTTTTTCTTCTTTCATGTCTTTTTTTCCTACTTTTACCAACTTATTGTTTTTGAATTTTTTGATAGGTTTGATATTTTGTGTCACAAATCCAAATGATTAGCTTGCATCATCAAATAGAATATTGATAGCTGCACAATTATTTTTTTAAATAAAATACGTGATAGCTGCTAGTTGCCAACATACAACCACAAAATACCTTGTTAAAGATAAAACCATATAATATGCTAGCATTTCTTAAATCAATATAAATATTTTCTAATTATATGTTCTAACTAGAATGGATATCGATGAAGCCAAATCTCATCACACCTTTTGGCAATTGATAAATTGCCTTAGTAAAAGAATAATAAAAGATAAAAATAATTATGATATGTCAATTATTTTAAAATCTATAAAGATTTTTCATTTATGTCCACCTGACATTTTGTAATACATTAATTATATATAAAACTCACCATCAAGTAGGAAATGATGGGTGAAATATGGGTGTGGTATGGATTTTTTTCAACCCAAAATATTGATCAATATTTAATATATACAGCAACAAAGTTCATAAAGTGGTGCCACACATTGTCCTTTTTCATATCCCAAGCTAGTGGCATGATCCATTGCAACTTTTGGTCTCCACGTCACATAATGCAATACAATAATATCTTGCTTGCGCTGTAACAACAAAATAATTTTTGAATTAGCATGTATATTTATACTTGCATGAACAAATATTTAGAAAATCTAAGAAAAACTGAGGCATGCTACATGAATATTAAACAAAAGAGAATGATGCATTTTAAGGCCTTCATGTCTATATATTCTTCCAATTTTCTATACTGAAATAGAAGAAGAAACATACCATAAGCAAAGAACATAGCAAGAACTATGATGGCAATGAAAATTTTATTGGCATTGGAAGAGGAAGAGGAAGCCATATCAAATTTCTTGATCTAGTCTAAGAATATGCCTTAGGGCTTTGAATTTATATTTGTCCAAAATATTTATTTTGTTGAGTAATAATAATTGTCTAAAGGGGGTTTTGTTTCCTTTAATTGCCATTAGGCACTATTTATTGGGTTATTTTACCAAGAGTTTCTTATACCTTAATAGGATGGTAACATTTTGTTTTGTTCGGTTTCTTCATGGCATCTTAATTAATACCACTTGATTAAGTGACTTGGGAGCCGATTATTCTCTAACAAATTTGAGAATAATAGGGTCCATTAAATATTTTGATAGGGATCCTTCAAAAGTTGAATAATGGGAATAGGGTGATGGGAAAGGAAACTAGGATAATTTTAATACCTTCGATGTAATAAGAAGATATGATTTAATCTTTTTTCGTTATCTTGGGCTCTTAAATATCCATTGATTACTAGTCGTGATGAAAATTATTTTAAAAAAATTTAATGATTTTAAAGATTATTGCAATTTTCTGTGGAATACTATTCTTAAAGAAACATACACTTGAATGGCATTTATAACTTAATAATCTTTATGGCGATGTCTTGCTTTTCACTAGTTTTATATTTTAAAAGTTGTAATTTACGTTGGTAGGATAGATATCATGGCTAAAGTAGCGAGGCATGAGCCTGCCCCCTTTTTGGTGAACCAAGTCTTAAGTCAAAGTTCTTTCATCATGTCTCGTCAAATTAAGCCTTTCTTTATAAGATCACGTAAATCAAGAAACATCCCTTCAAAATAATCAGCTAACTAACATCTTTTTAAAAAACATAAGAACTATCAATTTGACTCTAGTTAGAAATTATGAGCATGCCATTGATAGAAGTTATACAACCATAAACAATGATTACAATGAAAAAAATTTAGACATCTTTGCTTCAAGTGAATGAAACAATTAAAAGCATTGATGCTTGCAATACATATACCAATTTGGCTAGATTTGAAATAACAACCTCTCGCTAAGTGCTCATAAAATTGATTTCTCTAGTTATGAAATAAGAATCATATGTGAGGAGCTTATTGCTATCCCCAACACTTTGGAAGTGTTAGATTGGACGAAAGTGAACTGAAGGATGCATCAAGATGTTTTACAGCATTGATCTTTAATCCATTGAGGTTCCTATCTAACAATTAGATATATAGTTCATGTGATAGTTCGTGCATCGAGCCATTGAGGCCTCTATCCTATATTATTGATTTCATATCATATATGTGATTATGTGCATGAAAATTTGATAGATACTAATATTTTTAAATTTATGTTTTAAAAATAAAATTTGATCATGTTTGCGTACCGACTAATGATTAATTATATTTTGACTATCGCATCCCATGTTGTCACATGAATTATCTATTTAAGATGCTTATTGCTTATTGGGTTATCAATCTCATTATTCTTTTTTGCTTTTTCAGATTTAGAATGCTTAGTTATGGATGTGGGTACTACATTGAAAATTAAAAATAAGTTTTGATAGTATCAACATAATTTAGATTTGGATTTATTATTATAGTTTATAGGATTATTATTTGAGGTTCAATGGATGTTGGACTTTTGAATGTTATTTTTTAGTTGGATTTGTTAGTTAATTAAATTTTCAACTTTTAGTTATTCAAATTATCTTCCTTTGTAATGCATATGATATCGTGTTGGGATAACTTGCATGCTTGTAGAGAGTATTCTCCACAATCATGGGATGGTTGACATGAATCCTTGATTCATGATCTTGGATGGGTGTGTGTGATAATTAATATGATATCAGAGCATATAGTGAAAGAAATCATGACACAAAAAATCAAACATGAGTGTTGATTTGAAGGCACTAGGGGCATTGGGATGATAACTAATATTAATTTTGATATAATTTAGAAACTTAGATTTGAGACAAGTATATTGATGGATTTGAATCAGAGTGCACATCGAAAGCATTGTGGTCTAAATTTTTTTCAAGCTGATCAGAACAATAATTTGATTTAAGGAATACTATAATGAAAGACTTGATCATTACATTATAGGATTATTATGATCTGAGAAAGATGTAACCCTAAATTTTTTATGACTGGGCAAGAAAAATTTTGATGATGAATTTTTTTTTTAGAAAAGAGAATGTGACACCCAAGTCCAAACAACTTGGGTCTGATCTAGACACAAAAAAAGAAACAACCCAAAAAGAATTTACCATGAATTTTAGAGCACTAGAAAAAAAAAGAGGGCCAACACATGCTGGGCACGTGCTGGGCAGAAGAGTTGAACTCCCATTGGAGTTCTCTTCCTTCACCAATCAACTCTTGAATACAACCATTGGGAGGAGTTTAACTCCTCCCCTCTAGCCCATTTTAAGGGAAGAGGGCTTCCCTCTTCTTCCCATAAAATACCGAGGCCCAAGCTGGTGGTTCATTAGAGTTCTCTCCTTTTTTCTCTTCGGAAGGTGCTTCATCGTGTTTGTGAAAGCACGGGCCAACCATCATTGGAACCTAAGTAGGATCCTCTAACTTTTAAGATTATTTGGCTTGCCTTCCTCCTTAGGCTATGAACCTTGATTTTTGGTGGACAATCACTGGATTTTTCTTAGAAATCCAAACATTTATTTTCACCCTGGCTTCTGCCCATTCGTTTGTTGATTTACCTAGTATCAATAGTCATCTTAGACTGTCAGTCTGGATCTTTTAGCTACATCATCATAGCCCTAATCACTACCAGTGAAAGCTATTTTGATGGTGCTCCCCTAATCCAAAAATAAATGGAGGAAGTAATCCCCTATTTCACCTGTAGGGCCAAAGAAAGAGAGAGAAAGAGAGGAAAAGAAGAAAAAGATAGAAAGAAAGAAAAAAGAATAAAGAAAAATAAAAGAAAAAAAAGGATAGAGAGAGTTTCTCCCTCTTCCCTCTTCTTCTTATCTTCCACTCTCCACTTTCCCTTTCTAGTTTATCTCTAGAAAATCATATTTTCTCTCTCTATGAGTTTCTACCACTAAAAGTGTCTTCCTCAAGATTATGTTTCTCTTTTAGGCTTTTTCTAAATCATAGAAAGAACCTTCAACAATCTTAATAGACCTTGATGAAAGGATCTTGACTTTTGACTATCGAATAGCCAGCCCTCACCTTGATCAAGCCTATCATCATTAGATTTTACCATCAATTGCATCCTACCACCCTAGCATGATCCTTGATTTATAGTTGATCAATTGGATGTCCTAAATTGAACCATTTCGATGTCAGCTATAAGGATTTTAAAATTTAGGATTTTATTTTGAAAATAATCATGATTAAAATTTGATAAAAGTATGATTTTAGATATTCAAATTTTGTAAAAGAATTTTGGAAAGCTCGTTGTTCATACAAGATTAAGATGACTCCATGTCGGATAAAAAAGTCTGCTCAACGTACTGCTAAAAATATATCAAACCAATAGAATTGCGATCCTCCTCAGTAGGTTGGTGGTATCCCTTAGTAGAAAAGAGTCATTGATCCTATTAGGAATATATAGATGGAGCAGCAAGAACCAATTATGG